>QVAJ01000103.1:549824-569126 GCA_003546035.1 Mixornis gularis | reverse complement strand
GAGTAAGAGCATCATGAGCCTTCCTGAAAGCAGATCAGGAATAGCTTCTGTCCATGTAATAGCCATATTCCYACTGGGGTGACAGCACTGCCTAGAAGGGTTGGACGTGAGGACCCCACTTTGCTGCGTGCTGCACACATCCATGAAGAACCACTGATTTACAGCTTTTTAGCCATCTAATTACTACTGATTTCCTCAGGAGTTAGGAATGTGAGACTTACCAAACTAGATTAATGCAATGAAAGAGGAAAGYGGAGATTTTACTGACACCTTCATAGGGCAAATCACAGACTGGAAGCATTGAATATCCTCAGCTGGAAGGGACCCACAATGATTATCAAGTCCAACATCACCATTTGCACTTCCTCAATCCTCTCCTATGGTTAAACAAATCTCTTGAATGTGCCCACAAGAAGGATAGTCTGATGTAGTCATATTTAGACATCTAAATGTTTGACATCACAGACAGGGAAGACACATCCCTTTGTGAGTGTGGGAAGTGACCACAGCCTCTCATCTCTGCTGAATGACCCAGGAGTAGAGCAAGGGCACAAAGATGTGAGGTCCTAGGAAAGTTAGGCATAATTACATACAACTTGGRTGTTGCAAGTGCTAGTAATTATATAGACAATAACAAAACCCCCAACAAACTGAAACATTGGGGTCTTTATGAGGAAGAGAGAGGCATACTGAATTGTCACGTGAATAAGTTGAGAGCATGAAATTATTTCAGTTACTTATCTCAAAAATTGTCTTTTGAAAAATAAGATAATGTGTCACACTGATTAAATACCTAATCATCTATTTTCTTTGTGAGCAAATCTTCCCTTGGAACAGGGTTAGGGAACATGTGGGAAAGGAAGAGGAGAGAGTGTTATGAATCAGAGGGACAGATCCAAATAGTTGCTCCTGAGGCACTGAGTTAGTGTGGATGGTTTCAAGAGACACACAAAGCAAAACTGCAAAGATTTAAGGGTCATTCAGAGCCAGMTGCCAAAACCAGTTCACACCCTTTGCAACAAAAATAAGAGAAGCTTTTGAAAAGCACCCTGCCCCCTGAGCTGTCCCTGATTTCCCAAGTATGCTACAAATGTGCAAGAGAATTCTGATGTGCATTACACTGGAGGACTCAGCCTAAARCCATCAGCCTTGGTCCTGATCTCACCTTCAGACTATTTAAATATCAAGAATTTTTTATTTTTTTTAAATTTTATAATTTTTCATTGTCTTGTATCTTCAATTGCTACTGATATCACTGAAATAGAAATGTCCTGCTCTAAACAGTCTGCAAAGCAAGAATCAGCTGCCTTGAGAAAGAATAAATGCTGAAATTTGCAGATATGGTTCATTCTATGATGTTTTCATGCCTCTCCAAAGTGAATTCACGGACAAGAGTTTTGATCACTGCACAGTCTGGGCAAGCAAAAATGCTTCTTGAAGTTTAAAATTAATTACTGACTGGGTAGTTTCCCCTGTATGAAGGAAAACTCTTTGAATTTGCAATATAACATTGTTAATGATATGTGAAGAAAACAGATCTTCTAATTGCTCCCCCCTAAATTCTGATGTCAATATATACTTTGGATTGTGTATTTCATATGCATTTTTGATATGCCAGTTACATTGCTAAAAAAGATGACATTAACAAAGGTGTACACTGATCTTTTAACTCAATATGAGGCTTTGCATTAGCAAATTTATTATTTATCCAACTGTTCTCACTCCTTTTATCTATTCGGCATGCAGGTTAAGCCAGAAAAAAACAATTGTTTTGTTTTGCTTAGTAAGTCATGCTTTATCAGAACAGGTAATCTGAGGCTGTGCCGAGTCCTTTAGCCAGCTCAGCCACCAAGGCACCGCGGCACTGTGAATGGGGATGCGTCTCCCTGGCAGGTGACGAGAGACTTTGTCTTTGCACATTGCTCCACAGCACGGAGGTCTTTACATCGGTGTTGGCTGGGGACAAGGAATGAGAAGAAGGTCCTCTGTGATCCAGAACAGCCTACTCTCTTGAACAGCCAGTGACAAAAAAGACTCACAACACAGTCTGCAGCAGCTTATAAATGGGGAATGTCCCAGGGGTGGGTACCGCATTCTAACCCATAGGGAGAGGATGTGGGAGGAGAACAAGGACRAGTTTCATACTTCAGGAACCAATGGGAAAACAGTGGGAGGAGAACAGGTCACTTCGGCCAATGGGGTGTTGAGGATTACGGGAAGCCCTGGGACGGATTTAGACAGGGATTGGCTCAAGGGGAGGATTGACTCAGAACATTCACGAAAAAGGGGTTGGGTTAGGTACAACTGACAGCTCAGGGGGTGGAAACAACTTTTGGGATAAAACCATTAATTCAGAGAAAYGGGGATACAGAACAGTCCATTAACAATGGAACTTAAACAAACCGCAACAGTAATCCAGTTGTGGGACTTACTACCACAAAACATAGCCAAAAATGCAAGTGAGTTAAATTGCTTTCAGGTAAGTAATTTGGAGAACCAAGGAAAAGTCCATGTTGAGCAAAATAGTATAAGTTCAAAATCTGGCTGTGAAAATTGTAAGGATTTTTTCTTCTCTCCTGCCAGAACCTGAGGAGGGATAGCAAAGGGAGATGTTATTATTGGTTGTCTTGTTCTTCTCATCTATCCAGACCTACTACTGCCACTGTGAGAGATAAGACACCGAAACAACTGAACCTGTATGTGACCCGTTTACCTATTTTTATATTATGTCTTTACAATGGAAGTGTGGAAGTATCATTATTCCTGCTTTACAGGAGAGAAAGACCAAACGTAGAAAATGATTCACCCAAGGCCATGCAATGCATCATCTGTGTCAGATGGACAGGTCAATTTTGTCCACATTATATTCCATGGGCAACTGTTTGCACGTCCTGGCTTTACGCTCAGGGTTCAGTCTGGAGCAAAATTTCACTGCTTTAGAGAGGAAGTTCAGGTGTAGGAAAAAACAGCAAACCCCCTRCTTCACTTAGTGACATGAACAGGAGCACAGAAGGACCATTTAACTTGGACTTCATGTTTGAAGTAGTCTTAATAATCCAAATCCATAAATACGCCTTGCGGGAGTAAACTGGGACACTGACTTTAGAGACTAAAACACAAAGTTTGGAATTCAAACTCTGGAGGAGTAAGATGGATCCTGTAAGGCTTGAAACCTACRTTTCTTGGTTCTGATGACTGAAACCTTATCAATGCTAAGATTAAGCCTACATTCTGGATTTCAAAAACCTTAATTTATTTTTTTTTCTTTTTTTAATTAGAGATACTGAATTTGAATAAGAAAGAAAGAAAGAAATTTGTATAGTTACTCTATAATTGTAACCCAATTGTAGCTGAAAATAAAATACTCAAATATAATTGTATTATCAACGTCCAATAGGTAGTTATTTTGAGTTTTGCAGTTTTTTGTGGTGTTTGGGGTTTTTTTGTTTGTTTGTTTTTAATTTAAGAATGTAATTTTCAAGATATTTTTTGGAGGGTAGATTGTTGTTTGGAAAAAGTTAAAGTCATGGGAGTGACTGCAGCAGGAAAAAAAAAATGTGTACATACATTAAAATGCATATGTGAAGTCTATTATCTCCTTAAACATTTTTCTTCAAATAACTTAATGACTTTTAAATTATAAGAAATATAAGGCATTATGAGGGACACTTGAATATTATTATTTCATATGATTCGTATGATTCAAACTTTCAATTTTTATTCAAATGAAAATGAAGTAGTCTAAGGTCAATTATTTAACTTTTTTAATGAAGGAAAATAAAAATSTTCTGGTTTTGTTTGTTCTTGAATGTATTTCTTTACTGTTCCTGAGAAAATATTTTATGTATTTCTGAGAGATTTTGAAAGGAGAAAAGGTTATTTTACATTACTTTTACGCATCCTTTCTAGTATCCCAGTCCTAGAAAAGATCTGAACCATCAATGAAATTTGCAGTTTTAATTTATTCATTCAGCTTCTAAAAGCGACAACAAAAACCAGAAATAATAACAATAAAAGGACAAAACAAAAAAACCCCAAACATTGGAAATGAACACTGCAATTACAAAATACAAMACAAAGCAAAACCAAAATCCTAGACAGGAATACAATTTTGCTGCAAAAGTAAAACTGTGAGATTGAAAAAAGCAAACCAAAAAACAAATATCACTGAAGTGAAATTGTGAATGTCTTCTCCTGGATTGGCTATGAACTTCAGTGTTGAAAATTGTGCTGCCCTGCATATGCTTCTTTCAGATGATGAAACATGGTTTTAACTTTATTTCTTTTTAGGGGCTGAAAATTGAGGTAGAAACCATGTTCTGTGCAGTGTTGACAATATTGAAGAGTTTCTGCTAATGAAGATTGTGTGTGAAAGGATGGAGAGTCATGAATTATATTTTCCATGTTGCACGTCTCTACATTAATAGCTAGCTGCTGTGTCTGTGTTTATGAATGCAGCCAAAGATCATTATTGAACAGTCCTGGAGCATAAAATTTCCACCTGTCCTGCCAGAAGGAAATTACTTTCTATTTTATGCTGTTCAATTGAACAGACCGTTCAGGAGAAGAAATTCCCCCAAACCAAGAGAAACGGACTGTAACTGTATCCAGAAGGACTGAATGTCTCTTCAAATATAAAAACAGTAGTTTCCATAAAATAATATTTGGGGGAAGATTTAAACCCACAAAAGTTAGGAAATTTGGCATAAACCCTGCCATTCACTCTGTAACTCATTTCTCTATGTCAAAAGGAAGACACAATGTTATTTGCCATATGTGTGGCTGTATCATAGCCTGGTGAGCTGAGGTGGTTAGGCTTGCACTGGGAAACTCCTTAATTCTGTGGATTTAAATCAGACCTATAATGCTGGAATGTCATTGAGCAGTGTCCTCGATGTACAATTTGGTTTGATGTGAGAATCTTTATCTGTGAGTTGTTGCTATGGGAAGCTGTTGCTAACTTCTRCTGAGAGAATGAAAAAGATTCTCTTTGCATATTTAAAAATATAACAGATGGAATATGTACCTACACAAGCACACACAAATACATATGTATTGACACAGACGTCTATGTCTATTTTATATTTTCATTTATATAAATTGTCCATAATAAAAAATGATGCCTAACTGGATTATTGACACATCTTATAAACGAGAAAGAAACAAAAGTGTTGGCTTTTTGGTGTTCGGTTTTGGGTTTTCTTTTCCTTTCGAAGACTGGGCAGTGCATTGACTAGATGGGTGCTCATTAAGAGTGGACTGTAATTGAGGCAGTAAAATACTCTCTTTACTCTTTTTCCCCCTTTTCAGCCACAGGAAAGGCTTTATAAAACACTCAGAATATTGGCTGCTGAGGGCTTTTGACAATCAAGTTCCATCTGCTCAGTATTGTGCAAGACAAAATAYACATATACAGTCCAAGCCTTGGAGAGTGTATAATATGATCTGATCCAGGTAGGTGCTTCACTGACTATCCATTTGCCCCGTGCAGTGACCAGATCTGGGCATAGAAATCCACTATTTGCATGAATTTCCTGGCATATGTTACGATAAGGATTCAGAAACTCTTGAGCACTCCACTACTGAATTTTTTCATTGATTTCTGGACCAGACAAGTCTCTTTTAGTGCTAGAGGARCAGTCAGTATATAACAGATAAATACTTCTAAAAACACCATATAAATATATGAGCAGCTAATTGCAATTAAAATTGGTAGAAATCTTGATTTTGTGCAGCTTTAGGGCTTAAGAGTTGTTTTTAATTTAAATCTTATGTTGAAATAAATGCATATAAACACGTACTTTATAAAACCTTYTCCATCCATCATGTTGGAATTGAAACTGAAGCTTTTTCCTCACCTTTATATGTGTTCAGAGAAGAGTCTGATTACTTTACCTTCTATTTTCTCAGTTTGGGGAGAAATGCCCTGGCCACCCTTCAACTGAAGAGTTGCAACTGACACTTCAGGTAGTTTTTTGTTTTTTTTTTTTTTTTCTGTTGATACAGTTTCCATATATATATATGTATATTTTAACCTATCTGTGGAAAAATATATGTATAGCAGGATCTTAAAAAACACAGTGATAAAAATCCCACAACTTGGTTTTCGCTATGTTTTCTAGCAATGTTGAGAGTTGCAGTGTTAGATTTGTGAATACTATAGTACATGATGCCTGGTAACTCTGGTGTCATTAAATAACACTTACATTAAGACTCACTGTATGATTTTACTGCCCATCATAAATCTGAGCATTATGAAATAGAAATCTAATGTCATAAGCTTTTTCCTACTGAAAATAAACTGTTAAAGACTGGCTGTCTTCATCATTCTACTAATAAAAAGAGGACTTTTCCAACATACCTGCTGATGGTATGCACTGAAAACCAGCTTCCTTTACCATAAATAAATATGTAAAATATATAAAAGCAAAAACATCTTCCCAGAAGGGCCACTATCCTTTCAAGTTTCAGCACAAGGCAAAAAATAACAACATGCAAGAGCTCAAAAAAGGCATCTTGAGTTGAGTTTTCGCAGATCATTGAAAGGCTGAGATTTGCAGGTGTCTCTGGAGGTCATCTGGGCCAAAACTCCCGGCGTCTAGAATTGGTTACATGCCAGGCCATATCCCAACACAAGCTATTGACTTTTTTCCTGCAATACRCTAATTTCCTCCAACGAAATTAGTAACAATAACAAACCTTTTGTTTGATGTCCCTGGGTTCTTGTCTAAACATGGAAAACACGGAAATTTCCAGTGATGTGTATAAAATTCTGACATTATGCRTAATTTATGTAGCCAAACTCCTAAGCAACCTCAGACTGCAACCAGTATAGTCTGTCACTCTGCTCTAATCTTAGCTATTCTATTAAAGTATTTATTAGCACTGTAAGTAAGGGGTACTGGGGAACGGGAGGGCTAAACTCTAAGTGATGTGCTTTCTTCACGAATTTAAGGATATATGTGGGATTTTGATAAAATAGAATTTTTGTGCTGATTCTTCTCACAGTGCTGTACCTATTCAGTTGACAATATGTGAATATGCCACTGCCTATATCAAGCAATGTAGTTTTGTTCACTGTTTCTTTACTCTCTCTTTCTCTCCTTATTCCCCAAAAGAAAATTACTAACAATAATTTCAGCAACGTTTCTGAATAACCATGACAAACTTTCTCCTTTGTTAATTAAGCTAAGCRAAGAGAGATACTTTGAAAGTAAAGGAGAATTTTCACACGCTTTTTCTTTTTCATCACTCTTTACCTTGTACTACCAAGAAGCTGATCAGAAAATAAAATATATTCTTACTAAGATTTTAACATAAAATACTGACTTGAGATCCTTTTTACTCTTCTCTCCACATCCTCCTCCATTTCCCCAACCCTCCATGATTAAAAGATATGTTTATTTCCAGGGTTGTCCAAAAATGGGCAGTATTCATGGGGACAAAAAAATATTGTTAAGAAATGCAACAGCCTTTGACCAAATACTTAATGAAAAGGCTTTGTCTGTGTAAGCAGAGTGTTATACAGATAGCTACACAGCTGGACACATAAACAGACATTTTTTCTTTTTCATTTAATAGATCAATGAAAACATTATTTCAACTGGAGGTCTTGAACTTCAGATAACAATAATTGGAGTAGATTAATTACATTTAATGAGACTATGTCAGTTTATGTTTGCTGCGGATCAGCTCCACATTTTATTCCCTTTAAAAGAATTGGACTAATTTTTTGCTTAAAGGTGATTAGATTTTTTGAAATTTATTACTGAAGAATGGAGAAATATGCTGCTAATGACAACTTAAAATGAAAGTGGTAAGGTGGACAAATCATCAAAATCAGATTTTGCATTGAGATCTTTTATTCCGAGAGTGTTTTTAACCTTACTGATAACATGTTCGATTGCTGAATTTTTTTAAAAGAACAATCTCACCATGTATAGCTATTTAATTTTCATTATACAGCTAACTTTGTAGTTTGTGCTAAAACATCATGGAAATATTGCCATTCTGCCAGATCTCCTCACCATCATGGTTTCTCCTTGTAACAGTCTTCCATGATCTGATGAAAAAAAWTTTTCTCAGATTGTGATAACAATGTAGAAAGTCTTGCTCTAGAGTGACACAATCAAYTTATCTCCAAAATAGACAAAATAAGAAGTACTTTTAGGCGATGTTTCCACCTCTCAGTATTAATGGGATATACAGCTCTGTTTCTGAATCATTCCTATTGTCAGGAAATAATGTCAGAGATCCAGACTGACATTCAGCAAAGTGTGAAAGGCTATACTTAACTATAAATATATCTGATTTAACTGAAATGTATTTTCATTTCAAGTACTTCTCAAGATCTCTTTTGGACTAGAATACCAAATTCTACCAAGGTTTCAGAAAGAAAACACAACACAAAAACCTTAAAACTTAGCATGTAGTAGCGTGATATAACGTAATGGAGCATAACATAACGTAACATATAACATAACATGACATATAACGTAACATAACATGCAATGATGTAGGGCAAATCCTATTTTTTCCTGTTCAGGGAACAGTATTTTCCTGAGTTAAAAAATTCCCTTCACTCCAAATGAAAGRAGCATTTTATACCAACCATTATGAAGCAAGGACATAGACTGAATAGCGGTGCTGCAGAATAGCTAACTTTAGCTCTAACAATGGCCTTTGAGCCATCTACTCAGGTACTTTTTGTGACTTGATGTTATTAAAGTTTTTGTATCAGTCTCTTCTTAAAGTTTTGAAAGGCCCAGACACTCAGAGGCCATGCAGGTACTTGTTTAAAGTTCAATAATCTTAAAAAATAAAACTCACCAACACCTTAAAAAATCTAATTTATTTTTGGTTAGAGATCCTAATCATAAGTAAAGATCAAGTGTTTCTTTTATCACCATTGCAGTTGTCCATAGCTAACATTCTCAATGGTCAAATGTCATGAGTGAAATCCCTGAAGTAAAAAGACCCATTTCTTTCCACCTCCTTGCCCTTTGACAGCTTAGTAATTCAGCCTGGCCAGAACAATGGTGCTTGAATTTTCCAAGTGATTTCTAATTTTGGAAATGCCCATTTTGACTGTCTTCAGCCATGTCTATTTCTTCCTTGATTTCAGAAGGTCTGAGCAATAATTCGTAGATAAATGGAGTGTTGTGGGTGCTCCACATCTAAGGTGCAGGTCAAAAGCTCAAACTTGGTGAAAGCCAACATTGTAGCCATTGCCTTCACTGCATGCCATATGGGTCAGCAATTAAGTGCATATATTGACATTTTTTAAGACAGTAGTATARAAGATCAAAAAGCCCAGAACTATGATAACAACTTATAAGTAGTAGATTGTGTGGAAATACATCTATATCCAACAATGTATTCAAATTCTATTTATTTAGTAAAGATACAGGGTAAAAAAAAAAATAAAGCCCATACAAAGAAATCCAGCAAAAGAATGAACAACAAGCAAACTGAGTAAGGTATAATTCAATTTTGGATGAAAGGCCACAGTACAAATAACAAATGTCAGTTGGGATAATAATTTCAATAAGTGCTTTCATTCACAAWTTATCACCATTTATAACAGATAATAGTTTTATGTTCTTGGGAGGTGGAGGTTGTTACATCATATACATTCTCACATAAGAATATGGAGGTAGACAATAGAAGAGTAGCTGATCTAATAGTCTATGTCTAATTTTGCCAGGTATRTATGTAATATGTAAAATGTTACATCACTTATTTTTTTCACTAACGTGGATCATTGTGATACTTTTGAACAAAGTAAAGGGATGTTTACTTCAAGCTTAAATTTTTCTTTACAATGCAAATTTATATTTGCATTTTTATATACAGCATGGAAAAWTCGGTAAAATGTAGATTTTCCAAGGGGCTAAGAAACTCCATGSTCTGAAATTACTAACAGTGTCTTTCTTTTCGTGCCAATATATCTCAAAGCCCTTTAAAACTCACGACTACATGAAAATAATCTCTTTTACACTTTAGAAAAGCTGAAACTCAGAGGCAGATCCCTTTCTTCCAAGAACCAATGTGCTGTCACTGCAGGTACACTGTCTCTTAGTGAAGCCCTGTTTGGTTTTGTCACAGGTAATCACAGAATATGAGGTAGGAACATATTTTAAATCTTTCTCTGCTGACTGCATGAGTTTATTCATTTGCTTCATAGTGCTCATTTCAAACTCCAGAGTCACTGGGATATGTCCTTGTTTGGCTGATAGCATTTTTGGTCTGGCACTTTTGATACCTTTTTAATTGAATTTGGTACTGTTGTGGTAATGTCTCAGGTTTGTAAATTTTTAGGCTATATGCTGTGCCCTACTTGATTTCCCCTATTGATTTCAACACCTGAGTTTTGGAGGTTTTTCGTTTGTTGTTGTTGGTTTGTTTGTTTTTTTTTTTCTTATTATGTTTTAGGACCAGAACAAATAGTTTTATGAGGCAAAACCAATGTAAATTTATTTTTTTAAAGCATGTCATGTGACTTGGACAGCAAGACCTGGGCTGAAAGGAGAACTGGACAGAGAAGAACTTAATGATGTTCTGAAAAGGCAAATGCAGGTCCTCTACCTGGGGAGGAACAGCCCTGGCCACCAGCACTGGCTGGGGGTGATCTGTTGGAAAGCAGCTTTGAGGAGAAGGACCAAGGGGTGTTCTGGTGGACAGCAGGCTGCCCATGAGCCAGCAGTGCCCTGGGGGCCAAGGARGTCAGTGACATCCTGGGGTGCATTTGTAAAAGTCAGGCCAGCAGGCCAAGAGAGATGATCCTGTTTCTGTACTATGTACTGGTGAGTCACAGCTGGACAGCTGTGTCCAGGGCTGGGCTCCTTAGCTCAACAAAGACAAAGAGTTGTTCGAGTGGGTCTAACAGAGAGCTACAAGAGAGCTACAAGGTGAAAGATGTGCAGCATCTCTCTGCTAGGAAAGGCTGAGGAACCTCAAGAAGCGATGGATGAAAGGGAATCTCCTGTGTATGTGTAAGTGTCTGAATGAGGTTATCCCATTCAGTTGAGACAGAGGATGGGGCCAGACTCCAGGAAAACAGGCAACAGGAACAAAATGAAACACAGAAAATCTCATCTGAGAGCGAAAAGCTTCTTTACTGTGAGGATGATAGAATACTAAAACAGGCTGTCCAGAGAGGTTGTGGAGCCTTCTCTAGAGATGCTCAAAACCCAACTGGATGCAATCCTATGGAACCAGCTCTCAGTCAGCCTGCCTTAGGATTGAATACATTGATCTCCAAAKGTTCTTTTCAGCCTTAACCATTCTGTGCTTCTATGACCTGTAATAAATACTGAAACAAATATTGAAATATTTTACAAAGTTAAATCCAAACTGAAGATTTCTGGATTCAGCCTAAATGACTAAGAAGCAGAAAGCAGAAATCTTTGTGCCAAAATCTGTCTGTGTTTTTCTGAAGCATATGGTGAAAAATAAGGGTCCTGCCTCAGAAAATGCCTAACAGAGAGTTTAAAGCATTGGGTAATAGGCCGATTGATTGCACGGGAGAAAAGGAATGTTACCCTGTTTTATGCATGCCATTCAAGAGCATAGGTATTAAAATACCTTAACATTTCCACGTTAGTGAGAAATAAATAGGGAGCAACTATAATTAATAACTATTAAAGCTGTTTGACTGATCATATCTTCTGGCTTGCAAAATCTTTTATGTGCAGGTGTGTGCATTAATGAAATCCATTAAATTCATATATTTCAACAGATAGTAATTTACAATCTTTTATAAGATCTGTCATGAAACACAGTCAGAGATATAGGATTGTCTCAGTGCATTACATAGCAAATTGTACTCCCCTTTCCTCCGAAATGACTTGACTTTAGAGACTAAATATGAATGTCAATGCATTGGACAGCCACATTAGGTATACTTTTTGCTCTACCATCACCTGGGAATATGTCAAATAAACCTTTTATCACTGGCAAAGCTGACAACAAGAACGAACAATATTCAAAGTGGCTGGAGGAAAAAATGTGTGGGAGTTCTATCTATTTTACTTCATACATGAAAAGACAAAGAGATTTAGTATGTAACCCTCATTTRTGAATTGTAATGGATGTCCTATGGGTTGCTAACTATTCTTTTTTAATTTTATTTGTTATTTTGTTTTGGTTTYTTTCCTCTTGGTACTTTCATAGAGCCTAAGAAGATGAAGACACAAGCCATTGTTTTAGCATTCCACATCAAATTCGGAGAACTCTTTAGCCCTGTATAGGTATGAAAATCACTCATTAATGTCAATAATAAAGGTTATGGGTTTTTTTTGTCCTGGAGAAATACAAGCTTGTATTCCAGTATATGAAGTAAAAAAGGGAAATAAAGACTGATTAGAACAGAAAATAGAAAGAAAAAAAATTCTTATGACTTTAATGAGTTAGTGGAGGATTATAGGTAAACTATATCAGCTCTTAAAACACTACTCACAAGTCTCTAAGGGAGGCTTTTGTCCTGCTTGCCTATTTAACAGCACATTGAGATTATCATAATTAAGTATAGACAGTCAACATATTAAATGGATTAGTATCTGCTATATATACAATCTTCCTATAGTTACCTAATTATACATTTATTACGGAGGAACTATWATGCTATCACATAAAACTTGAACTTTCACCCTTTTTTTAATGAGTGAATTCACAGTCTAGAAAAGYCTGCCATACTTCAGTTGCCAAATATGACAGGTCATTAGCCTTTGAAAATCCCAACTCACTGGAGTTTGTATCCATCACCATAAATGTAGACCATCAAGCTAAAGCCCAGAAGAAAACAGAAAACTTCTTTGGTCACTGCTGTGTCCTGCTGATTTCTAGACACTTGGGGCCCATTTTGTCTGTAGGATTTTTGTCTACAGTTTAATGCCACAGAATCATTGGTAGTAGGTGACCCTATTATTTTGCTTTTGAAGGAAAATGAAGGGATAGATATGATTGAACAGAAGGGGAAATGGCATTGAAGTGGARTAATTTGATGGAAGGGACAGAAAAGTAAGACAAAACAGCTCAAAAATATAGACATAAAAGTAGTATATGAGAAGGTAAAATGTTGTTCTTCCACTTTATRGATTGTTATGGAGGACAGAAAGAAAGAAAGAGCTATGTAAGACGTACAAAATTTGATACATTTCAGAGCAAAGTAAAAAAATGATCAAGGAGTGGTAGGCAATGAGTCATGAGGAAAGATGAAAAGGAATAAATCTGCATTGCTTGGCTAAAGCAGACTAAGAGGGAAACTTTCTTTGAGAATACAGAAATGGGTTCTTTAATTTATATGTGTAGATTTCTAAGGACATACAATGAAAGGGAACTTCTGAAGTGCTTTCAGAGTAAGCTACAAAAACAAATATTTATTTGAAAAGATCACCCTAAGTTAGGAAAGCACGATGTTATGCAACAAGGAGTTATGGGACAGGAAGAAAATCTCCTTAAAATGTGGTACAGCAGGATTGTGAAAAATATCTAAGGACATGAGGAAAGCTCCTGGCTTGGCTAATAAATGTGTACAAAAGTGGAGATTTCCATGCTGTCAGTTATGATTCAGAAGACCCTGATCATTATCCTGAGGTAGAGGATGTTGCTCAAATAAGTTTTGTGCAACTAAAACTCATGATGATTTTACATAGTTTTCTTTTTTCAACACAAATAATRTGAAGAAAGGGACAAGCCAAAATAACATAACCATTTGGACACAAAACATTTTATCAATACTGATATAGCTCTTATATCAATACTGATATATTGATAYAGCTCTTATATGTGTGTCTTTATGCCCCTACATGCACATATATAAATAACATTATCAAAGAACTGAGGCAAGCTCTTGAGTTCAGGAAACTGCCCTTCATTCACTGTTTTTGCTGCAAGAACAGCTGTTGCTACAGCTAAAACAAAGAAAGGGTTTGAAAGTTTCATTTAAACAAAAAAGCACAAGATGAGTGACAGTGCAGGCCACTGATTGCTTTCCCTTGGAGATTCACAAGTCCATATTTGGGGGGAAACACATTGGTGTGCCTGATTGAGGTAAGTGACAAAAGGAAAACAAGAGTAAAGTGTGAGAGAGAGAAGTTCTCATTTTACCATAGGTTTCCATACTTTCACTTCCTTCTATACCACAAGTACCTGGGATTTTGAGAGGTAAGAGGCTCAGTCTTCAGGGTTAACAGTGAGGAGTTGGGAAGAGCTTTAATTGTGACAATAAGAATKAAAGGCAGTTGTAACTTTGGACTGATGTTGAGAGCTGCCTTAAAAGAAGCTTGATAAGGTCAAACTAATAAACATGGAAGTTGTTCACGGGGAACCCAAGTTCTGGATCTGTGAGGCACTCTGACAGATAATTAGCATAAAACAGGGTTAGCACCCCACCACAGAGAAAGGAAAACCATAATCACAAATAGATAAGTCAAAATGGTGGACCAAATATATTCCTTGACCCATGAGGGGCACCCACAAGAATTAACAAGGAAAAAATTAGGTCCATAATTCTTAAATGATGAGAGATTCACTCAACGCTATATGAGTCAATGACAACAAAATATATAAATCTGGTCATAGCTGCTGCATTTTGCCTTTTCTGTAAGGACTGTGGGGCATTGTTAAGTTACACATATTATACTTATGAGACCTATTAGTTTCTGTGGTACACTATAGGTTTGCTTATCTGGTCATRCATGTTTCTGGTAGTTTCACTGACTCTGTGTGGACACGTCCATTACTTGATTGACCAATAGCAGTTAATTTTATACAAGCTGACATTCAGCAGATCATAAAATCATAGAGTGATTTGGATTGAAAGGGGAGTTAAAGATCACTTGTTTCCAACTCTGTTCTATGGGCAGGGACACCTTCCACTATGCCAGATTACTCTAAGGCCCATCCAACCTGGCCTTGATCACTTCCAGGGGTCGGGCAGTCACAGCTTCTCTGGGCAATGTATACCAGGGCCTCACTACCCTCAGAGTAAAGAATTACTTCCCAATACTTGATCTAAACCTCCCCTCTTTCAGTATCAGATCAGCATAATCTAAATCTACCCTCTTTCTTTATTAACAGCTGTTAATGACTTACTGCTTTTATTCAAATGTTTTTTGCAGTGTCCTGCTGACAGGCCGCTTTGTTTCTCTTTTTTTGTTTTCCTGGATGTATTTCTCAGTTGTCAGACCTTGTATCTTTATCTCCTCTTGACTTGGAGAGTCCAGAGGAGGTAAAGGAGGTAAAGTCCCTTATTCTTGTATTTGTCTCTATTTCGTCCACTAAATCTGCAGAAATGTTTTTTTAGAAGACATAAGATAAAATACAGGGAGCAGATATTTTTGTTTTCACCACCTCTTTCCAGTCTACTTCACTTTGCAGATGGTCTGTAACATAAAATATTTTAGTTTTCCAAGCTTTAGATAATGCACTGGTATTCAATGATGCTTATGACAGAAAATTTTGTGTTTAGAGTCACCTGTTGCACATATGTGACCTAAATTTACCTCCATCAGAATTTCTTTTGTAAATTAAAGGCTATTCAAATCCTGAATGAGACACAGAGGAACTCCTTCTTCACCTAATCTGTCAAAAGTTTCACGTGTCTTTGTCTTAAGACATTGATAATAACCAGTGTCCTTGTCTGAATCAGGACACCAACACTGTTGTTTCTGAAATAWGCATCGCTTTCACAAAGAAATATTACCTCTCTCTGAAAACATGACAACAGATAACAGTGATCCTTTCCCTTCCCACCCACCTCTCCACAATGATATTTTAATTATGCTACTGCTAGAACATGAACAAGCAGGGCTTGAATCATACAAGGAAGCTCATTAAATGAGTCCTTCTGTGAGTTTTTTGGGGAGGGATTGGTTCTTTYTGGTTGTTTATGTCTGGTTAGTTTTTTTAGCAGGAACTAGAAACCTAATTTTCTCCTGTATTGTTTTCCAGGCTTTTGATTTTCACCTCTTTTATAATCATCCCTAAATATATTGGTACATTTCAGAAGAACACTCGGCTTTTGGAAACTTATGAAACCACACAAAACAAGGTCGTAATAGAGAGGTTTTGAAGAGGCTCTGTTTTATTCTCCAGCATTCTTGAGGCCTACACACTAGTTCAAACTTTTTGCACGGAAACATTAGAGTCACCATGGCATACGAGATGAAAACTTCATCTGTCTTAGTATCCGGCACAACTGGATTCTCTCTGATGGGAGTAAAAGGACTAAATTTGTACATTACATAACTTCCCTGACATATGCTGCACCTTTCAACAACCTGCACATCAAGATTTTCCTGAGATGGAGGTGGTCTTTATTTCTTTTTCTTGGAGCTATGCAGCTTGAGACCTCTTTGCCCATAATCCTGTGCGAAGCAGAAGTAAAATGCCATTTTGATCAGGCTGCATTTTGCACTAATGCAAATGACAACCTCAGAGGTAAGAAAATGACAAAAGAGGCACTCAGTCTGAACATACTCATTGTTGTGATTACACCTCTGCTAAGCATATAGAATCATGAAATTATTAAGGTAGGAAAAGAGCTCTAAGATCAAGTCCAACCATTAACCCAGCATCATAAATTTACCATTTAGCAATATGCTCAAGTGATGYATTTACTTGTTTTTGAATACTTCTGGGGATGACAATTCCAATGCACCATGGGTAGTCTGATACAGAGCCTGTCCACCCTCTCAGTGAGAAAAGTATTTCTTATAATCCAACCTGAACCTACTGTGGCACATCTTGAGGTTCTGTCCTCTTATCCTGCTCCTTGTTCCCAGGGAGTAAAGCCCAACCCCACCCCTTGCTGTCCTGTCCTGACAGGGAGTTGTGCAGAGACAGAAATTCCTGCTGAGTCTCCTTTTCTCCAGGCTGAGCCCCTTTCCCAGCTCCCTCAGCCACTCCTCATCAGACTTGTGTTCCAGAGCCTCCACCTGCTCCATTACTATTCTCTGATATGCTCCAGCACCTCCATATCTTTCTTGTCATGAGGRGGCCAAAACTGAAATCTATATTCAAGGTGCAGCCTTACCAGTACAAAATGTGTCCTGCAAGCAGTTTCGTGTTAGAAAAAAAATTGGAAAGGAAGGGGGTATGCAGCAGAAGGTGGTTTTGGTTTTGTTCTGGTTTTGTTTGGTTTTGGTTTGGTTTTGGTTTTGTTTGGTTTGGTTTTGTTTTGTTTTGGTTTGGTTTTGGTTTTGTTTGGTTTTGTTTTGGTTTTGTTTTGGGTTTTTCATTTGTTTGTTTGGGTTTTTTGTTTTGTTGGTTTGTTTTATTTTTACCTTTAAATGTAAAGTGCAGTTTAAGATCTTTGCAAAACTCTAGCAAGAATTTCCTGTATGCAAGCCAGAGACAATATTTGTAATACTTCTGTTTATCTGTGTGTCTCCCAGCAGACCTGTTTGTAAGTCTGCTTCTGTGCACATATCTTTGTGTATATCAGTCCACTTCTCTTCCTGCTGCCTCTCTCTCTTTCTTTTATTATGTATGTGCTGTCTCCTTCCCAAATCCCTTATGCTTATTTTCCAGACGCATTTATTTATGTTCCCTCGCTAATTGAAAATCTCATATTTGAAGTTATTATTCTGATTGATGTCTGTCATTTTGATCAAGCAGTTGCTTACAGATGCTTTGTTAGAACAATTTTGCTTGTTAGTTTATCACCATCCATCTCCCTGCTGACCTTCTGTGATGTTAGGTAGCAAAACCATTAAATATCTCCTGCAAACAGAGAGGCAATTGCCCATCATCTCACATGTACGTGGCTGTGGCTACAGCAGCAGAGCCCTGGACATTCAGCTGTGTAGGCAGGTTCCATCTCTGACTGTTATGGGGACTTCCCAGACAGTGGAACAGGGGAAATTTCWTGTCATAATATTGTAATATAATTGTTCCTCCTTACAGTTACATGCTTTGTACACCTAACTAGGGGAGGTGCTTGTGTATTCTACCATGGTTTTGCTCAATAGCTGGAAGTTCAGCTCTTCAATCCAACACAACACTTTATGTCTTATGAGGAAATAAATTTAATAAAAACAGCATAAAAATGAAAACACCTAGAATTAAGTCCTCTAAAATCTCAGAATCGTGTTTTTAAAATTCAGATTTTCAAAGCTGCTGCACTGCAAACTCATGAGTATTTCTGACAGAGAAGTTCCCTTGGTATCTGAAGTTCTGCTCTGAGCATGCCAAGAAGTCTGGTCTTGACAGAGTGAGATATCTATTTTATGTTTAAATCCTCCTGAGATTCACAAAACATGCATGTCTCTTCCTGTCTTGTGCGAAGGACTTGCTCCCAGAGTTATACATTGATATGTATTAAGTATTTATTGGAGCAGGGACCAGAACCCATGTGTTCATCTCCCACATGACTACCCAACCCAACAGACAAAAGAATCTTGCTTATTCATTCTTTCTGTCTGCCTTGATGAATATTTCATTTTATCTTCCAAAATGGAATAACTTCAAGAAAGAAACTCAAAGAATATGTACCCAAGAATACAAAATAACACAATACTTAGAATTATCTCCCAAGAAGGCTCATGGATACAAGGCCACCTGCCAAAGAGGTAAAACCGTCCTTCACACCCCACTGCGGTGTTGTAAAAGAAAACATTGCTTCCCACCACATAGTGCTTGCAGGTCCGTCTTATGGATAAGTTTCAAGAACGTTCTGAGACTCTGTCAGGAATTTGTGGCCTGAGTATTTTATGGGAATGTTCTATTAAAGCCATGAAGGTCATTTTACAGCAGCCATCAGTATTTCATACAAAATGGCCCTTAGAAAAAAATTGTTAAGATCATGAAGTGGTGATTGAAGCCAATCTTTTTCTTCCTGTATTTAAAGCCCAGTCTTCTGAGTGAGTTTTTTACGCCCCTCAAAGAAACCCACAGAACTGATGTTTGGGCTTACTTGTACKTAATAACATTGGCTTGAATCCTTGGAGCAGAAAATAAGTAAATTTGAGTCCCCGGTCTTTTAATCATCTTAGAGCTTCTCTGCAGGTCATGTATCTACTTCACTCACCTTTCATTTATGAAGAACATACTCTTAGGAGAGGGTTGTGGCTCTAAATCCTGAGTGAAGGGTAGAAGTCCACTGTAACCTTAAGGAAAGTCCCGTAGGATTTCAGACATATAAGTTCCATCTTCCTCCCTATTTCAAGTGGTCACATTTGGTCAGAAATATGTGTATTAACTTTAGGGTAATTCTCTTCATCTTACTGCTCTCATGGGATACTTATGCAAGGTTGTTTAGTTCACAGTCTCAAAGGAAATCCTGAGAGACAAAAAAAA
>QVAJ01000103.1:516967-545542 GCA_003546035.1 Mixornis gularis | reverse complement strand
AAAAAAAAATAAAAAAAACAAACCACAAAAGTAACTGGAAGTAAGCTGGACAAAAATTATTTCAATTTTGTGAATTCTTTTTATTTGTAGCTTAACAGATATATGAAAGACTAAAAAWTTAACACCATAAACCTACCAAAAAARCCCCCAAACAAAAACAGTGCAATTCAAGCTTGCTGATGATCTGCTTATTAATAGAAAATAGAATTGTTTCCAGCTTAGCAGAATTCAGGTAATTTTAAGCAATTTTCCTTGTCTTCGTGTAAGATGTCATTTAATTTTGCCAACTACTTTCTATTTTAAGTAGATTTAGCTCAAACTGATCCAATAAAAAATATTCTCAAGTTTTAAATTAATAAATATGTTTTTTCTGTATTTTAAGTTTTTTTTCTTTTTTATGTAAGTTAGAGTTTTAAGAATATTGATATAGTTTACCATCTTTAATAAAGTGATGTCTCCTGTTATAATCTTTTCCACATGTCAGTTTATGAGATATGATCACAAAATTTCCTATTCTTCTTCTTTGAAAGTTAATAATGTAACTTTAAAATCATTACTAGGAACTCATTTTAAGCTTTTTTTTTTACTTTTTTTTTCTCTTTTTTTTTTTTTTAATAATAATCAACTGTATAGGGCTGAGCACAGAAACCAATATTACTGCTTCACTGTGTCTTTTAAACATCCCCCAAAAAGGTTTGTTTCCTCTTGGATTTCCCCTGTGTACCTGCACAGCCTTGTAATTTCTTTTCAAAAACACTTGTATTACTGAATTTTGGTGTAAATGTGACTCCTTTATTATTTCCTGTTCTATAATAATATTAATTTGCTCTTGTCTGACCACCTATGTAGAGAACTCCCAACCCTTCCCACACTGAACTAGCTGTATATGTGGCATCTGCTCCAAAGACCTCTCAAATGTATGATGATAGCATAGTACTCAACCTAGYCAGCAGTGTATTTAAGACCAAAAAAAAAAAAAAAAAGGAAAAAAAGAGGAATAGTCTGTTATGTGTGTGACTTTTCTTCACTGAATGTGATTTTTGTAGAGTTGCAGTCTGTCTTGCACACAAGGAAAAAAAGTGAACAGTCATACTGTAATTCCCTGCAGCATTAAATAGCTAAACCACACATTTACTTCATTATTCATCCCTATATTCTGCAGGAAGGACCAAATTCTATCATCTCACTGCTAGAAATGAACTAACTGTGAGATACACCATCTATCCTTTGCTTTTTGTTTTTTTATTAAATGCTTTTGTGATGAAAAATACTTCAGAGTTTTTCTTTTCCCCACATTGTAAATGCTAAGGCCAGTAAATTAATAATTACCCTCATCATATAAACAATGCACATGGAAAGAAAGCTTGGACATGAGAAATTTCATTCTCCAGCTGAGAGATGCAATCTCACAATACAGAGCCAACTCTCTTGGTTGTTGCTCACACAAAATAAAGTATACGGTCCTCTAGTCCCACTCATTTTCATGTGCCAGTAATGGAAGTAAATTGATGCACAAGAACATAATGATTAAAAATTTCAGACACAAAATTGCCTTTGATATAAAAGCTTCCTTTCTGAAAACTGCCCATCAACGTTTTAGTTAATTGGATCTGAAGATAAAAGTATTCCTACAAATTCCACATTTTCTCCAAATACAAAATTAAAGTAGTATTCTTTCAGTAAATTTTGCAAATAAATTTCAATTGTTTTGCTCGAGCAAAAATGATGACATAGCTAACCAAAAAATATCAAAAGACAGTACTGAAATCATAACAAAAAGCGAAAATGATTAAAAAAGAATGACCTCTATTTAARGGGAGAAAGCAGGCAAAGCTTTTGTTTAGTATAAAAAAAATCTGCTTATCATCCTTCCAATCAYTCTGCCTGTATGCAAACCCAGTCATATATAGAGTTTTATTTTCTTCTGTAGAAAAGGATTTAGTTGCTGAGGACTTTTTGCTTCCTAACTAGCTGTCAGCTGTTACTGTCAGCAGTGATTAAACATAAGCAGGAGTTGTGATTCATCAACAGCAGATAGAATCATCACGGATGTAAAGTATTCTTTGTTCCAAGGTCAGATCTTGTATGAAGCTAGGACAACTTTATGCACCAATCCCTGTGTCTGGTTTATTTATGGTAATTCATTTACTGTCATATCATTACAGAACAAGGGGAAAATTTATATGCAATTGTAGAAATATGTTGAGAAAACAGGGGGAGGATGAAGTATGTGTGTATGTATGCGTGTCTGTTTTATGAAAAATGCGATATGCTGGATCTATCATTATGCACATACATTCTAGTGTGAAAATTAATGCTTTGCATCTATAGAGAACCTGATGTATTTAAAAATCTTAGAACAGCTAAAAAGCATTACAGCATCCCTCTCCTGGGAATTTCTTTGTCATGTTTCTTAACCAGCAAACTCCTCAGGAAGTCACTCACCAAATCTTTGTACACTACCTAAAACAACAGGACTCTACCAGGATCAGAAGYTCTGGATATTTTTAATACGTATTTAATAATAATAATTAGAGATAGCTAAAATGAAGTATAAAGAGATTAAGTGATTTGTTGGACTATGCACAGCAAGAAAATAACTAAGTGGAGAGTATGTCCTGGGATTTGGTGTTCTTAATCCTGTGTCTCAGCTAGTAAATTTGTAATTCCAGAGAAGTTGATAATTATGCTCGACAACCCTGATAGTATTCTCTGACAAAAAAACCTCTCCAGCTGATGAGGGGTGAGCAGTGGACATTGTGTACTGGTATTTCTCCAAGGCTCTCCTTGTGGTTTCCCACAAATTCCTCCTAGAGGAACTGATGTGTTGGTGAAGGCAAGGAGTCTGTATGTTGGGTGGGAAAGTGGCAGAGAGGTTACACCCAGAGGCTGGTGGTAAACAGCTCCTCTTCCAAATGGCAACCTGCCACAATTGGGGTCCCCCAGGGGTCGATACTGGGCACAACACTGTTCAATAGCTTCACAAGTGATGTGGAAGACGGGGTTTGAGTGTACCCTGTCAAAGTTTGCCAAAGACACCACACTGAGTAGGGAAGCCAACACTTTGAAAGGGAAAGACACCCTTCAGGATGAACAGGTAGGCTGGAAGAGGTGGCTAACAGGAGCCTTGTGAAATTTGACAAGGTCTTGCACATGTGAAAACCTAATCCCTGAGCACAGCACAAACTGGGACCTCCCAGGATGGGAAGCAGTTCTATGGCAAGAGGACTGCAGGTCCCRGTGAACAAGGTAAGTGAGAATGAACAGTGTGCTGCAGCAGTAAGGAAAGCTGTCAGGATGCTGGGCTGCACCACCAGCAGAGATAAAAAAGTCATTATCCCACACTATTCAGTGCTTGTAAAGCAACCCCTGGAATTCTGTGTTCAGTTTCAGCCTCCACTACACAAAAAGTACCTGGGCAGACTGGATAGAGTCCAGAGAAGGGTGACAAAGATGAACACAGAGCTGTGTTACCTCCCACCTCAGGAAAATGTGAGAGAAGTTTTCTCAGGCCTGCGAAAGGAAGGTTTAGGGGAGCCCTTATCACCATGTTCTAGTCTTYAAAGGGTAGGTACAAAGAAGATGGAGACTCCATTTTACAAGGAGTCACATGGAAAAYATAAGCAGTAATAGGTACAACTCATCCTAGGGAAATTCCAACTGGACRCAAGAGAGAGGCTTTTCACAATGAGAGAAAACAAACAGTCTTTGAAATAATTTCCTCAGGGAAGTGGTGGTTTTTCAAACATTAGGCACTTTTAGGATTCAGCTGAACAGGGAGGTGGGCCATCTTCTCTAGGTTATGCTTTTGCCAAGAAAGCCTGGCTAAAATCTTTCAAGTCCCCTCCAACATGATATTCCATGATTCTATTTAGCATAMATGTTAAGAACATACAGTGTAAGAGAGGGTGGGGCTTTGTCAGCCATTGTTTTCTCTACCAGAGATCCAAGGTTTGCTCATTTGATGCATACAAAAGATAGTTAGATACAAAAGTTTACAACAGTGAGGGTCACTTTATGTATAATTCACATGAAAAGAATAGAGCCGTATCTTCAGAGAATATTTTAGCAAATATTTGAACAGTCTGTAGAAAAGAAATATAAGTGAGCCTCATATGTTCATTTAAACAACCAACCAAGCAACAACCAAACAACAAGACCACCTACCAAATTTCCCCCCACCAAAAAAAACAAACATAGAAACAAACCCTAAACAACTCACAGAAGTCAGAAAAATGCTGGCAGAGGCATATAAAGGGAGCAAAATAACTCTAATTGAATGATGATATGTTGGATTGAGACAGTATATTACATTTCCAGACCTCAAAGACCTTTCCAAGCTTCAATTCACAAGACTCCCTGAAGAATCTAAGTATCATTATAAGTATTTTGGGGATAATCAAACTGATAAACAGAGTGTTGTGGCCAGTTTAAATTATGTTGCAACYCTCAGAAGAGACGAGAACAGAATTCAAACCCTGAGGTCGTCAACACCTTTTGCAGTTATTACAGCAGGATTAAAGGGTCAAAAAAATAAATCATTCTTTAGCAAACTTGTGAATAATACATACACTCAATTTAATTTTATTTTGTTTCACATCTTTCAGAGAATCTGGAGGAAACTGCTCTTGTCAGGYACCTCTGAGTGTCTATGGTATAACCCAATCTACTCAAATAGACACCTGTGGATGTTTGCTGTCATTTGCTTCACTGTAGTAAAAGATGTACGTTGTCCACTAAGTACACCTGAAAATGATGCCAAACCTCCTGMTTGACCCAGGTGAACAATGTTACATCCACTATGCCATGATTCTCTGGGTATGTAGTACAGACTTTCTCAGAGCTCCAATTATGCAATGTCTCTTTCTTTTGTTAGACTTCCTTTTCACATTCRTAAGAACCCTTTTCTCTACACTTAAACTTACTGACTTTCTAACTTCTGTCATTCAAATCTGAATTTTCTGCCCTGTTGCTAGTGAGTTTTCTACTCCCCAGATTTTAGTCTCTTTAGACAGATATGGCTGAATTCTTTTTCCTACATGCCACTATCTCAAGGAATTTCCACTCAAACAGGACCATGACAAAATGAGCAAGTGTTTGTAGTCATTCTGGTGTCTCTGCTCCCAGTGCAAAGCATAAGGATGCAGTTCACCCCRCCCCTGAAGACAATCTGCAAAGCCAACAGGATTAATGGGTAGAAGATGTCACCTATAGCATTCCATTAACACCACTCTAAAATCAGCGGCACTCGCCATGACATCATTCAGCCATTCCGAGCTTGCCGTAGGCTCACGGTCCCGGCTGGCTGTGGAACACATCCCATTCTTCAAAGTTATCATTGCTCTTCTTCTGCATGTCATTTGACTCCGATGGATACCAAAAGACATATATCAGATCTTCAGCAGTATCCCATTGAGGGTTCTCCTGGCACTTCAGTCACTTAGGCATGATCTATGCTCTCAACAGTTAAAGATAATGACTTCAGGAATAATCTTTCATAGGTTTATATTAAATGAGACTAAAGTGCAAGCAGGGTATTAAAGTACCTTGTTATTTGCAGACTGCTTAGAGTAACCTTAAATATGGAGATGATCAAATTTCATGACCTTTATTTTTAATTTTTTTTTTCTCCCTTCCTTTTCTGTGTGAAAATCTGTCATGCATTCATGCTTCATCCAGACAGGTACACAGGCATCTATAACCAGGGTGTATGTGATTATATACACAAGCCATATGTTGGGTAGTATGAGTAGCTCTGTCCTTTAAACACTGCAGAGAGAATATTGCAGAATATGTATTCAGACTGAAAAATGGTCCCATTTTCTTACTTTCATTTGATATCTGATTTGTATTATACCAATATGTGCTTTCAACCCGTGCAGGTGTAACATTTTCTTGGCAAGGAAAAAGAAACAGAGGCCTAGATAGTGCCTTCATGGGCCTCTCCAATTGCAGAATTGGGCCTTTCATCTTTCAGTTAGATATAGAATTATTCTCTGCTTCTTYTCCAAGCAGCAGCAGTGATCTGCACAGTAAAACAGCCACTGTACTGCACACCATCACTGACTGTATTTCTGCAGAGTTAGGTCACTTATTTTCAGAAAAAAGGCTGTGTGTATAAACACATACACACGGACATAGACACATACAGACACATCACACGGATGAGAATGATARCATCGTGATGAACTGTGTGTTCAGGTAGAATGTAAGCTGATAATTTTTGTGTTCAGAATAATCTTCAAGAGAGCCGAAGTCCCATTCACAACTCATTTTATAGAATGATACACTAATTTTTCTTATTTGTCCCATTCACTATTAAATAAATTTGTTCTTACTTCTTCCACTCACTATTAAATAACTGATATGTTTCCATGAGTAAAGGAAAGATGCAGTTTGTGCTACATTGCAAAATATTTGTGTTTGATTCATTTTAAATGGAGTTTTCTGTGAAGCTGCCTGACTATTTCATATATTAGGAACACTCCAGGCAAGTACAAAGGTGATTCACTCAGAAAAAGGCAATTTACCCAGCGATTCTTCACATGGAGCTCAATAAATTAATTAAAAAAAAAGAATATTCCATATATAATAGAATATGCAGTGCAATACCAGCACTGTCAACCTCTGCTGCTCCACTGCTCAAATTTTCCCACACCATATTTACAATTTCCTCCCTCTGTGCTCAGGGAACATCTTCATGAATACCTACAAAGCCATGTCATCAGTTCTTTCAAATTCTTTTTTTTTTCGCTCTACACAGCAATGCCTTGTTAGAAATACATCTAAGGCACTTATGCAGACAGTCACAAGTGCCTGTAGAAAGGGTAGTCTCTTCTTTATGTAACTGACTCATGTCACATGGAATTATCTCACCTGCATACTTCTCCACCTCCTCCCTTTGCCAGCCTCACTTCTGGTCTCTCATTTTACACTTGAATGATAAGTCCCTTTGGGGAAACACCATCTGGCAAGATTTAGGTCTGCCGGATGTACAGTGCTGAAGGACCCAGACCTCAAAGCTTTGTGCGTAACTACATAATGATATCAGTAACAGCAAACTCTTATGTACTCTGGCTCCTTAACGCTGATCCTCTCACCAGTTTAGGCTTCTGAAACCTGCTAATATGGGCTGACATAACAAATTAACAACAAGAGAAGTTCACAGAAGGGCAATCCAGCCAAAGCCTGCCAAGGATATTAGCATTCATTTTGCAACCTTGTCTCCAGTTTGTGCAAAGTTGATGGTTGGAGGTTACACTTTCATTAAAAATTGACAACATTTTTAAATGCTAATCAAAACCACTTGTCCTTTCTACCTCTCTTTATCTTGGGGTGGGGGAACAAGAAGATGAAAAAGAAAAAAAAAGAAAAAGAAAAAGGGGGAGGGGGAGAAAAATAACACGTGAAAGAAACGTGACTTTGAGCTACAAAAAATAGTCTCTCACATCTCTCCCTCCCTCCTTCTGTGCTGAACAGATAAGAGCTATGCAGATTGAGTGTCAGGACCTCTGTGGCACAAGGGAAAGCTCAGTTTCTGGAGTTCAGGATGCACTTTACAAGAAGAGAAAGCAAGAGGCTGTGAGTCTGGGAGGCAGTGAGAACAGAGGAGGAGGCAGTGGAGTGGTCTTTCTCCTGGCAATAGTTCTGTGAGATGTGTGTCATTTCACAGAGAAATAGTAGGTAAGAATGGGGGGRAAATATCAGGCCAGAAAACTGGCAAAATAAATCTAAAATAGTGTGTATTTATAGAATGTGAAATATCGATCGGAACTAATCCTCAGGCACAGGTAATATCTAAGTGGAGTCTTAAGGTGGTATCTAACTGGGAAATATTAACACATTTCTGTTGCAGCCAGAAGCATACAAGCAGAAGAGAAAAAGTTACCTTTTCAGGGAAAAAAAAAGCAGCTTTTATCATATATTTTTAAATCATTTTATCATGCTATTTTTAACAAATAATTTTAATTTCTAAGAATACATATAACCTTTTATTTTTAGAAACTAAATACAAWTTCATAAAATATACTTTTTTTSTTTGTTTAGTCAACATATCAAAACTTTATCACACAAAAATACTCTTTCAAAAAAAATTACAAATTACAAAATATAATAAACTAATAAATAAAAAGAGACATTTCTTTTTTGAGCAGTTATACGCAAGATGCTCTGGAGCAGTTGTATAACTGTGAAATCCAGGGGAAATGGCAGATGTGCCTGTTCCAGTTGATGCAGGAACCATTGTACAATCAAGGTGTAATCTCACATGCACCCTCAGAGATAAGACCAAATTGTTGCTAGATTAAAAAAATAAAAATGTAGTGGGATGAATACAAATACCTACCTATTTCTAAGTATTCTTTTCCTTTTGTTTTCTAATTAAATGTAAATCCAATTTCCTTGTCTGAATATCTGTAACTAGACTTCTACCTTTAAATTTTGTTCCCAAATCCCTGTTTTTAACATCCAAAATGAACTGTTTATCTGCATAACTTGAGGCAACAAGCTTGAACAAAACAATTTCAACTGCTGATTTTCTGTACAACAGTATTGTCCATTCAGCTTCAAAGGAAATGTGCCAGTTTGTATCACATCAGAACCCAGTCCTGCAGTTGGACTATACCTCTTCCTCAGGAGCTCAATATATGGATGYAAATATTTAAGGAATAATCCATAAGAAAAATAGAAAAAAATCTGAACATATTAGATTTTAATATTTGTTTCTGATTTCAGTACATATTCCCTTCCTTTCCTTTCCCTTCCCTCTATAAACCGAACCAGCAGACGTGTAAAAAAAAAAAAAAAAATAGTCCCCATCAACCAACCAACAGAATACCTGTGTAACCCCCTGGAAAGTTAGCCAAAATTTTGTGCAATCAGCCTTTTATAAACTCAGCCTCTCCTCTTCCCTTGGATCAAATATTCTTTATATCTTGTGCTGAAATGCTGTAAGATGTTCGTGGATGCTTCTAAATGCTATATTTCATACCCCAGAAGTGGCAGTTTTTCAATGGAATATTTACAAAGGGTTTCAAGACTTCTGTAGAATCCTGTGTGAAATAAAATATGTTATTATTCTGAAATTCTGGTCAGCCATGGATTTAGGATCCCAAAGCAGGGACTGAAATAAATACGTTCTTTAGAGAAGGAAAGAGGAGAGAGAGAAAAAGGATTAAATAATAATATTTAAAGGATTTTTTATTTTAAATTAAAATGCATGATTTAGACCATATTTCAATTATCAGCTCAACATTTCTCTTTAAGCAAATGACTAGAGTTAACGAGTGAGCTACTACATATTGAATACATTGATTTTCTGCTTGGTGTAAACTCTAAATAGCCGATTAGAAAGCTGTGAATCAGAAGGACTCAGTGTACCTAATATACCCAGCAATAAATTACAAGCTGAAAGCCGTACAAATCTTTGAAGGAGAAATGTATTCCAAGCACATGACTATGAAACTTAAATGCATAAATGTTAATGGCAAACCTGCCCTATCTACCAATTTAAGAAATAGTGCACATTTTGATATGCGTATCAAGCTAATGCAGAAAACTATTGTGCTTAAAGGTATAAAGATGCCTCAGATTTATTTAAAGAAAAAATATTACTGTGAACTGAATRCTTATTTGAACAACGAATAAGGGGGTTCACCGTGTGCTGTCTTTTTTGTCCTTCCTCATCATCATCATCATTTGGGCTGACCTGGTGTCATGCTTGTGCAAAAGGTTTCATTCTGATTTTGAACACTGCATAACTGGGCCAAAGTCATCCTTGCAGTAATTTTGTCAGAGCTGAGCATGAAGGTTTGATTCAAGGTTTGTATAAACAGATGATTTAGATGAGCCGTACTGAACAAATGGGGAAAGCTGTCCTTTCTTTAAAGATGGGATACTATCTGACAGATAAACTGGTGATAGGAAGTGTTATGCCCAAGTCCCTTTGAGCTACCTGTCTGTTTGTCACATCCTTATTCTTCTTTTAACTATCTGGCTGTCCATCTACTTTAATTAGTTGTCTATCTGTACCTCTTGGTCCATCCTAATAGCTATATCTGTCTATTTGCTGCACCTCCTTGTATTACATCCATCTGATCCTTGCAAAGGTAGTATCCATCTATCATACACATAGAGTACTTCTGCTGTGTCAATCAAAGTCAAATTCAGCTTTCTTTTTAATGTCTAAGTGGATGTATGTTGATAATTTTTTAATTCCTTGGGACAGGAACCATTTTTTTGCTTCATGTACCTGAATTATTTATCACTTATTCTAGTCCATAATCCTGACACAAAGATCTTCTTTTACTACAATGACTGTAGCATTAGTAGGAGTTTTCAAATTAGGGACACACTTCATCTGTCAAAACATGTGGATTGTTCTGTGTTCTCCCTACTTTTCTTCTCCTGTATAAATATTATGAAGAAAGAACTAGAGCTAGGGAAATATTTTATTTTAGTATTCTACTGATTTCCAAACTTATTAATTTAATATTGAATAAATAATATGTTGAAAAAACTGTATTATTTAAAGTTACTAAAATACAGTTGAAAAGGGTAGTATTTCTCTTCCTCAGCTTTAAACCTGCCATATTTTTTTTCTCTAAGATTCTCTAAGTTGTGTTTTTTGAAAAGAGAAGCTACTTCCAAAAGGTGATTTATATGTTATCTTAGTCACTCAGATTCTGATGAGAAGAACCYCTCCTGGAAATATTTTTCATTACCCATAGAAAGAAGCCAGTGAACTGGTTTAGGGCAGGTAGCTGATTTTTAGACAAGTAACAAAAGCAGGGTAATACCTATTGTCACAAGGCTATATAAAAATGAAAGTACCTAATGTTTCATATACTTGCCTGGTTTGGCTGTAAAAGTTCAAAAGCTCAAACTCTCAATGTAGGTCCCAATAGACCAAAATTGCAACTTCTTTTTTCCTCTTTTTCTCCCCACTGTGAATGAATCTGGAAAATATAGTAGGAGTCTACGCTTAGCTGTTTCAGGAAGCTTATAGGTTATGGTTTCTTTTCAGATGCCCAAATTAATGTAAAATTACAGTTTGTCAGGGATGGAAAGACAACTAATATATATTTGAACAAAAATTTCATCTCCTATTTTTAGAATACTCAGCTGCCTACTGTGTATGGCTAAACTATCACTCCCTTTCAGGAGGATTTAAAAAAATGTAAAAAAGAAAATCTAAAAAAAACCCCAACCCTGAAAAACAACCCAGAAAACCTAGTTGGTGTGGAGGCTTTTTTTTGCATTCTCGGTTCTATTTTGTTAGGAAAAAAAAAATATCTGGCATGTTATGCAACACTGTTTTCAGTGTTCTCAGTATTTCCTTTTCTCAGACTGCAAGTTACAGCATGGCATAGCTGGCCAGAATTAAATCATGTTCTTAATGCTTTGTGCATCTTGGACTGGGGCTGAAAGAGAATATCAGAAGGGGGATCACAAAAGTATGGCAGATTTATTTTGCTAAAATGCCAAAGACTATCCACTAGTCACTGCCTGGCAGGAGCCATTAAACTCAAGCATTCATAAYAAAGACATTGATTAAAACTGTAAACCGGTGGGCAACACAACTTCTTGTGGCTTAGGAAAATGTTCCTGTGGGAAATATTTACTGTATTTTCCCAGTCTTTGTCTGTATTTTCCCTTAGTTTATTACTTGAACTCCTCTGGAAGGGTGAGTCTGAATGTAATCCATGTGGAAGTTTGGATCCTCTCAGACAGAAATTATCTAATCAAGACTTTTTCACCTCTTTTGTTTTTTCTTTGTCCACTTTTAGAACACCAGTAAGGTCAGGGAACAACCAGGTTAATTTGTACTCAGATTGTAAGAGATTGGTACAGCTCACGACACAAGGAGATGCTGGCCTGCTGCTGGGGCAATAAAATGCTGAAAATATCATAAACTTTATTAGCTGAAACTCCCCTATGACCCACAGCTTCAGAAAAGCAGGGAGAAAAGAAGCAAGAGGCTGGAGCTGGCCCTGTAAACTCTCTCCTGCCTCTGGAAATGGCAGTTCCATATGCAGATACTGAATGGAAATGCTTTATCTGGGAAAGGTATAGTCCAGCCACAAGCAGACCCTCACAGGTGAGTTTGATGAAGAAAAAAAGGGGTCAAAAATAAAAGGAAGAAAAAGAGAAAATAAATACACAAATGAGCAGAAGCAGGAGGAGGAAAAATAATAATTAAAAAAAAAWTTWAAAAAAGGAAAGGTTCCGGGAAGGGAAAGTAGAAACTAATATTTTAAAAACTCAATCTCTGCTTAAAATCACCTCAGGCAATGATTTAGCATTGTTTAATAATGTGTGACCAAGMTATAACCACAGATAACCACTGATGATATAGTTTCATATTGGCTAATTTCTATAATTTATTCAATACCAGTGACAGGWAGTTCACTGAGATTTTTGAAAGATTAATGCTAGAAAAATAACCATATTAAAAAAATAGGAAAAATAAGTAATAATTATAAACCACTGATTGGTTATCACAAAATATAATGATTCATTAGGATTCTACATAGTTAGAAAAAATACTGTAGCATAGCAATATTCATTTTATGCTTCTTTAAAACTGTGCAGCATGTCTAATACAAATTCCTTGCAAAAATATATAACATTAATTCMAATTTTCTGTAATTAAAATATGCTTATTCTAAAAGGAGTACAATTACTTTGAGCTCTGACTAGTAGGTTACATCATTAATAATGAGTGTTTTTTTCTTTATCACCTATTTGAAATACAAATATCTTACAGATCAGCTTCTGCCAAGGCCAAGGAAATGAATGCAATTTATGTAGTCACATTCTGCTTCCTCTGAGGTCCTTGATCACTGTGTTGCATTCATTCTGAGTCCAGAAGAACAGGCCTATTATCCTGCCTGAGGATCTATTGCATTTCAGCTCTACCCTCCTTGCATCAAAAGGCCATTAGAACATACAGAAACTTTCCAGAAGCTCTGTTTGCACTAAAAGTAAAGCAATAGGAGTATATATCCAAGGAAAAATACTTGGTGTAGGTGACCATATGGCCATCTGCATTACGAGCAATTCCACCACTCTAGGACCAGTTGTATCCTGTGGATTGAAATACTGTTATTTAAGGTTGATACTTATAGATACTGCATATTCTTTGGATGCTTTGGTTTGGTTTGGTTTAGTTTGGTTTGGTTTCCTTTCCCCATAAAGAAATCTCATCCCTGTACTCTGAACTGCTTGGAGACAGCAAACTGGAGATAGGTACATGGTGTGATAAAAAGACTAATTTAAATATTACAGTCTTACTATCAAAGTAAATGCTGGTATAGGCAAAACCTGACTAGTTCGTGTTTCAGGATCAAAGCCAGGTAAGACTGCTCCAGAGCACACATGGAACCTCTCTTTTATCCTGGCTAAACAATAGTATAGACAGTCTTTTCATTGCAAATCTGTACTGGCCATAATATTTTCCAAATTTTTCTCTTGTTCCATGTTGAATTACTGCATAAAACTGAAGCAGCAAATAATTTCACCAAGTAACCTATTCTCTGTCTAACCCCGGGGCAGAATCCATCACACCCAAATAGTTCCTGAATGGTGTTTTTTTGTAACTCCTTTCTTGTTTTGGGTTCCACAGATCCTGAAGGACATCTTTCCAAGTGCAGTGTTAGTAATCTTCTTTATCTAAAGCTGCCTCTGTTCATTGACATGAGCAGGGTATTCATTCGTGCACTTTCATACAAGGTGATCCTGCACACCCTTCACACCAGATATGGTTACATTCATGGTACTAGGTATCTCCTAACATGATTTTTGGCTTATCCAGATGAAAGATGGCATATAAATGTAATCTTCTTTTATTTTGTTCTGGCACAACAGGATTTAAAAGGAGGACAAGAGTAGAGTTATATAAAAGATATTCTGAGAGACAGCATAATGCAGTAAAGGACATATTCCTGTGGAATTGTTAAGCTATTATACTGAATTTTGCAGAAAATTGCATTCTTGCAATATATATTGGTTTTGAAAATCCTGTAGCAAGTTTATCATGCTCTGTTAGATTTTACAGGTTTTTTTTGTAAAGCTATGTGTTACACAATCGAGGCAGAATACTCTTGGGGAGAAAAGAAAAAAAAATGTGGTGTATAAACACCAATGCTGACTGTGATATTGGTGAAGTTATTTATGTTCACTCCTGAAAAATTGTGTCTTTTCAAAATTATGAATAATTCTGAAAATTCTGTAAGAAAATTGTCATTCTCCAGGTAGTTTTTTTTTTTTTTCCTATAATAAAGAAGTATGAGTAATTATGTTCTCCTGGTTTCTTGCCTCCTCTCTTGCCTGATAACCTGCTAAGCAAGTCTGATAAAAGGTTTTTGTGCTGCAAAAAGGTGCTAAAGTCTCATTCACTTCATGTGAATATATGTGTTCACTTCATGTGAATATATGTGTAGGGGGAATGCTGGACTCAAAATTATGTCTCTTCTGAGAAATATTCACTTTTACAACAATCTTGTTTGGAACCAGCCTGTGCCACAGACAGCTATGGGTAGCAGTTTTGGTGCATGTGCTTCCTGAACTTGTGTCAATTTGCCCCACTTTCCCAACCTTTAATCCAGARCACATTTTCTGTGTAAAGGCTGAGCTTATCAGAGATTCTCATGGTTCCATGAGCTTTTAAACAAACAGAGAGAAGAAAGCCTCAAGAACTAATGCTAAATCAAAAGTGATGGTAGCTATACATGCTTTTGATGCAAAATTACATAATGAATTCATAGATTCACATATCTTAAGAGTTATTTCTACTAAGATCATCTATTTTGAAAGTGTGATAGGCTATAGAACTTCAATATAATATTTAATACTTCATAGTCAGCAATTCTCACTGAAAAATAACACATTTACAAGAAAACATACTCAATATTTGTTTATTTTTAAATTAAAATGATTGATAATTTGCCTCATTTCATAAAATGAACTAAAGATTAATCATATAGATGTCTTTTCTATTTTTTTTCCCAGCATAAACACCCAGCCAACAAATCTTTTAGAAAAAAGATGCTGATACATTACAGCTGATCTTGCAGCTGGTGGACCAAATTTGCTGCTTGCATAAAAGAATGTAACTCTGCTGGAGTGAATTAAGCTATGCCTGAGCTACCACGAACTAGCAGCATCAAAAATAAGAGGACTTGTTAAAGAGAGGCTTCTATGTCAACATACAGATAACCCAGAACTGCGCTGCCTTTTTTTGCCTTAGTGTGTCTACAAACCAGTCTAACTAACTGGTAGAGTGTTTCAAGGAAAAAAAAAAAAGTATGGACTTCAACTATGGATTCCCTGGAAGCTTGTGATTTGGATTCACCTCTTGGCATTAGGTATGGAATACATAATGCACTATATGGAATTACTCTCCAGTATGCTGAATTATGGATAAGCTCATGGAAATCTGTTGAACTGCTTAGTAGAAAATAAATCTATACACACACGTCAAGATTTAAAACAATTTATTAACACAGCGGCTGTTGCAGATTTCTGTAGCCGTATGCTAAACTCCATTTCCAGAAATGTGGGTAGTTCTCAAGAATCAAAAATACATAGATCTTTAAGAGCTGTTCAGTAACAGATTCGATTATATCAGGCCTCTTTCACACTCTGTCCACTGTGGGATGTTATCAGGGTCAAGAGGGCTTGTTTTGGCTGAGGAGAGGGGCTGTGTGTAGTCAGGCTGTCTCCCAGCACTCCCCCTCTGCACTGGAAGTGCCCACTAATAGGTTTGAAATAACAATACATTTGTCCTCTGGGGAAGATTAGGTAGAGCTGTGGAAGATTTTTGCTTCTCTCATACAGAAAATCTTAAACTGGATGGTTTTCAGAAAGGAAACGATTTTATGAACTTATCATCTAAAGAATGCCAGAAGCTTTTCAAATAAATAGCAACCTGTGTAAAACAGTGTATGAACTAAACTGAGCCTTTATTGTGTCCAACAGTCACATTCCCCTTAACTTTCTGTACATAAACTTTCTCACTACTTTGCTACTAAAAAAAATGTCAGCAAGCAATACTTTACAAGAAGAAATTTATCTGCTGTATTGAACTGTCTGGAACCCAATTAAATTCAAGTATGTGTATGTTTCAGGGGAGGGTATAAGCAAGGAATCAGGGTAAAGCTTTCCAAATTAGAGAATTTTTCTCTGTATGCTACAGTCATTCTGGAGGAAAAAAAAAATAAAGCTACCTTTTTTTTTTTTTTTCTTTAACATCTTCTTTTTTTTAATACATTTTAATTGGCAGAGAATTTTCTGAGGCTGTATTTCAAAGACAAGGGATCTCCTTTTATGGGTCATTGCTAAGCCTTGTTTAAAAAGGAGCTGCTGGCCTGATTGCGTCAGTTCTTCGGAGTCTGGTTGAGGCTCAATTTTCTGCGCTGCTGGGCTCTCCAGGCTTCTGGTGGAGTTTATAAAAGTGAACACAGGCAGTAGTAAAGAAAATTTGACTCTTCAAATATCTCAGATGGGGCTTGAGAAAAAAAATTCAGACTACAAGTCTACTTTTCAGACACAAATTCAAGACCTGGGTTTCCTGGCACAAGAAAGATTTTAATCCATTAAGCACCCTTCTTTTTTCTCCAAATAATGYTTTAGTTCTGAGGTAACTGTGAATAGTTTTCAGGCTAGAAGGTCTCTCTGCTCCTGACATGGTACAGGAATATTTGGTAATACTAAATTTATCTTGCACATGGTACAGTATATCCCCTGAAAAAAGTAGCCCAGAGCTTGGAAATGATAAATATTTTCTTGCCTGGCACAGGGAAATACTGGCACATCCTTGTGTCATCAGGCCACAGATCCAAAGGACATGGCTGCAGAACCACATTAGCATCTCGTTGTCATTACTAGCCCTGGGTTAATTATCAGGCTTGTCAGTTGTGCTTAATTCAGTTTAAGGTTACAAATCAGCCCTCAGAAATGACTGTGAACTTCAGTGAACTTTGTTCAGAAAGTTGTCTGCACATGTGTTCAAAAGAGTAACCRCTAACTGGATTGTAGTTTGCTGCACCAGTCTTTTCCCCTGGAATCTCAAAGGAATGCTCCAGGTTCCTTGCTCTAATCACAAGCTTATGAAATTTATAGAATGTTTCTGAAATCACTTCTCTGTGTATTGAATGTCACTACTTCACCACAGAGGTCCCTGATTTATACATTGATGAAATTTATTATTGTTGTTGTTATAGTGACCTTGTATGAATTTTTGATCCATCATATTGAAAGCCAGATTGCAAAATGCAATGACAAGTACCCCCTGCTGCATGAAAAGTCAAATGTGTTCTTGAAAAGTACAATGTACAAAGAATGAGTCTAGGGAATTGATCAGCCCTTTTTGTTGGTATTTGTCATCTAGCAGGTTCAGCCCCTGAAAAGAATTGTGTCTGGACTCTAAAACTGGAATTAAGAAATACTTGACTTAAAAGGTAATTAAGCTGGTACCTGTATTATTACTTTATTTTAAATAGTTACAAGTCTTGCTTGAATAGTGTATCCACTTTTCATGGCCAACTTTTAAACAATGTGCAAAACCAATATAGGTTTCAGAGAAAAGAAAGAGAAAAGCTTTACAGATGATAAATGGATTAAATATGCCTTGTCATGAGACATTCAAGGTACCTGATCTGTTCAGCTTATAAATAGGGGTGACACAACCATAGGTTATAAATATGTTTCTTATAAATGTAAGAAAAAGAATTTGAATAAAAGMGTTTAGCAGACAAAATAAAATAGGATTGAATGTGTGTAAGTTGAAGCTAGAAAAATTTGAACTATAAATAAAACCAAGGTTTAACAGGAAATGTAATGAACAATGTGTAGGAATGACATGTCAAGGGTTATGTTGGATTTTTCATCACTAGAAATGTTTAAATCAAGGAGATACCTCAACACTGGAAGAGGTTGTCAAGAGAAGCCACAGAATCTCCATCTTCAGAGATATTCAAAATGCGACTGGATATGACCCTGAACAACCTTATCTAACTCTGCAGTTGTCTCTAACTTGAAAGTTTGTCCTTGTTTTGAGTCAAAGGTGTCCTCCATCAGAGGAAATGTCCATTATTTGAAACTTCATAAAAGTTTTGTCTTGCTTTCATTTGTTTTGTCTTCATATGTCAAAGGACTTGTAGGTAGACACAGGAATTATGACCTTCAGAAAAAAACAATGACTGAGAAGGAAAAACTAAATCCTGTCTTTTATGGTACCTCTACCTAGGTGGCTTTTTCTTCTTTTCCTTCCTTCATTACTTTTCCACCTGAACAGCTCTGACTCACTTGTACTGTCATTTGCTTTCTACACAGCATAAAATTGAAATAAAAGGAGCACTAATAAATACCAAAAGAACTACTCAGCTTAGCAAATTGGCTTTACATAAGGTCAAAGAAAATGCATTTCTGAAACCCTGTCACTATTTGTTCCTGAACATTAGCAAATAGCACTACAAAATGCCTGGGCTTAGCCTATTCCTTGACTAACCTGTCTGAGCAGGGCATTAAATAGGCATTTTTTCCTCTTCATATTTCTACTTCACTTAAAGACTGCTACAACTTCTTGTCCAGGTCTTCAGACTTCCAAATATCCTGACAAACTTTCTGAGATGAAAATTTTCTTGTTGCTTCTATCAGATGTGCTTAGTTAAACAGGATCTACCTCATGTCAAGTACATGTTGGGAAATCACAGCACTTGCCTCGGTAACACTCAGTTCAGTGACCAGGGTCTTCTTTTGGAATTTCCCCCTTCCAGGTAAGCTTTCAGAAACTGAAGACAAATAGTCTAGAAGCAYTGCTGGCTGGTCAAAGCTTGTATATGTAAAACTCAAGTGCTTAAATTAYGGGTTCTGAGCAGTTCCAGTGATATGATCAGCAGGGTATATTAGTTTTCTCCCATCCTGTGACTAAGATAACCTTTTTTTCGTGTGTCTTTCTGTGCTGGGAGCGCACAGGACTGCTTGACAGTGTGTATTTTTGAGCAGCAGAGGCAGAATGGAAGCAAAGCACTTGAAATGGTCCACTGGTTCCTGGCTGACAGCTCAGGTTTACTGTAGAGGCCCATTGTCTTAAAAGTGTTGCAGAGAAATTTTGGAAAGCTTTGTTCTCTACAGACATCTCCTAGTGTAACAGAATTGTAAAGAAGATGAGCTTTAGAGAAGAAACCACTTATGGTTCTTTTACTAATGACCTCTTTTTTGTTGTTCCATACATTTAAAAAGTCTTGGGTGAGATGAATTAGCCATCTCATTAATTCACAGCTGAAACATGTTAAATATTTTTACATTAAGAAGACACATTTTGTATTATTAGGACAAAAAATGTGTTGGGGAAAAGCTGCTTTAAAAATAAAATCTCTGCACATTTTTAGAGTTACATTTAAAACTCAGTTTTGTTTTGTTTCTGAAGATAACCCTGTCATTCAAGCAAAGCTGCTTGATTTTTCTTCAGTAATGTATTAGAGGAAAACCTATGGTAGTGTTTTGCATGAGGTCAGACTCAAAGATCAGAATGGTCTSTGGTCATTAGATCTACAAATCTATGAGAGATCTGAAGAGAAGCCTGATTTGCATTCAGAGACCCTCTTGAACATCCCATCAATGAATTATCTAAAATAAATCTACCAAAAGGCGGTGGTGGGGGGGAAAGATTTAATTTTTCTATAAAGAGAGAGATATCTTTGTTTCTCAAAGTGAGCTTAAAGGCTACAGAAGGGACAACAGTGCTCATTTGCAACAGATTTCTGAGGTTCCTGTGTTTTTCTAAATAATAATAATGATGATAAAAAAATCTTGCGAATATTTCTAGGTCTTCATCGCCCTTTTTTTCCTCTTATTCTCTCTCTTTCTCTTGTTATAGAGCTATGTAACTAGCTACCTTGAACCTCACAGACTTTCCCCAGAAAAAGATTTTTAAAATTCAAGAAGCCTGCATGGAATACTCTGGTTTCGGTCAAACACTGTACTTCAGTGAAAATATACTTAAAGCTTTTGTTTTCATCTCTTCTACCACTCTGAATATCACAGTATAATCTTAATCATTCTCCATTTTAAACCATTTCTTCCTACCACCCTTCTCCCAATCTTTGCTTTTCAAACTGAGATTGTGACATGCCGTTCTCACCATATTATTTCCTAGGAATCTCCCCAAACTGCCAAGTTTGTTCCTGACATACAGAGTGTGGGGGTTTGGGGGTTTTTGTTTGTTTGTTTGTTTTGTTTGTTTGTTTGTTGCTTTGTTTTTGTTTTTTGGGGGGGTTCTTTGTTTGGTTTTTTTTTCTTTGTTTTGTTTTTTCTCTGTAAGGAGGGAGACAAAGCTGAGCTTTGCATTTCATATAGGGAGCAATTCACACACTCATTTGAGTGGTCCTCTAGTGTCCTAGATCCACATCCTGTGAGTTAGCTGTGCCCTTAGTGGATCTGRGCTATATCCATATATTATCCTATATCTTCCTTATATCCTATGATTTTTTCATATGTGCATGCCTGTATGAGGTTTGTGTGTCAATGTTCAGGGAGTGGTGTGGGACTAGAGGACTTTGAGRAGCTGTAAGAAACCTCCCCCTGTCTGATGGAGCCAATGCCAGTCAGCTCCAAGATGGACCAGACATTGACCGAGGCCAAGTCCATCATCACGCTGGAAGCACCTCTGRGTGAAAAAAAGGAGAAAAAAGCACCTGTCTGTAGGGCAGCTGAGCTCCTGCAACCCATAGAGGTCCACAGGAGAACAGACATTCACTTGCAGCCCATGGAGGACCCCATGCTGGAGCAGGGGAATGCAAAATGGAGAGTGTGACCTTGTGGGAAGCCTGTGCTGGAGAAAGGCAAACAGCTGTCATTGTTCTGCACATGTCAGCTATGCATCAGGCACATATATTTTTATTTTTTGTCCTCTGTCCCCAAGCATGTCCAGGGGAAACATTTCATTGATTCAGTTTCCAAGATCCTTTAGGCATAGAAAGGCATTCCTAAAACTCCAGAGACACTACATTATGGCACAGGAAAGGGAAAATGTTTTTACGGTAGYAGATATAGAGGTAGGTATGGATGTGTGCACATGTTTTAAAAGAAGTTTGACACGGCGTTGCACTTTTCTCTGCTTCTCTTTGGACTTTTTTTTTGTCTTTTTATTTTTCATATTCTCTGTATAAATCCCTGCTACTCACCATGTTGAGGGAATGGAGTGTTTACAGAGAAGATCAAAGAAGCTGGTGCAGGGTCTGGAGCAAGTCTGATGAGGAGCAACTGAGGGAGCTGAGGGGGCTCAGCCTGGACAAAAGAGACTCAGGGAGGACCTTCTTGCTCTCTACAACGCCCTGAGAGGAGGTTGTAGCAAGATGGGWTTCTGACTCTTCCAAATAGCAAGTGATATGATTACTAGAAATAGCCTCAAGTTGTACTAGAAAGGCTTAGATTGGATTTTAAGAMTAATTTCTTCACCAAAAGTTTTATTTTACATTGGAACAGGCTGCCCAGGAAAGTGGTGCCATCACAATCCTGGAGTACCTGAAATGCATTTCCTATGCAGATGTGGTGCTTAGGACAAGATTTGGTGGTAGGCTTGGAAGAGTTAGTTTTGTGATGGATCTTGATGATCTTAAAGATATTTTCCAACATAAATGGTTCTATTATTGTGTAGGAATTTCTCCTTTTCCTCAGATGCACTCCAGGAAAGAAAATTTACCTTAAAAAAAAAATCATTAAGAAATTCTTATATGTGAACCAGACATTTAATAATAACATATACACTATTTGAATACAAATTCATTGACCTAAATAAACTAAAGAACTAAGTGACCTAAGGTCCATCCCATATTGCAAAGTTACGTCATTCAATAGTTATTTTGTAGAAATTACTGGAAAGATTTCCATAATTTAAGTAAGATTCTTTTACATTCCTGGATTTCTCCTCATTTGCCCTACAGGAAAAAGAAACAATTGAAATATTTAAAATTATCTTACAATCCAGTATTTTTGTTGTACAAACATCTGCAAACCATGCTTAAAAGATCAATTCTTTAATAGCTATGTATGTAAATACATGTTCACGATAGCTTGGCTTGTTTTATTAAATGAGTCATGATTTATTGTGACTTTTACTTTTACTTTTAYTGCTTCACATCCTGCATCAAAACCAAGGTTTATACCTTAACATAGACCTGAGGATTAAGGTTTAAACTGATGTCCTTTACCTCTTCAGCAATTTCCYAATTTTTGCTAATGGTCAGTTAGCTCAGCAACATGCTGTAACAAGTGAAACCTACGTCACAAAAATCAGACGAGTATTTTCATGATTTAACCCCAGCTGACAACTCAGCAGTCACTCTTTCTCCCTCTGTCATGGGCGTGGGGAGGGAATGGGAAAAGTTAAAGTGGGGAATCTTGTGGGTTKGAATAAAGGTTTAACAGGTAAAACAAAAGCAGCACACACGAAGCAAAACAAGAAATTCATCTGCTACTTCCCATGGGTAGGCAGGTGCTCAGCCATTAAATTAATAGGCAGAAAATGAACTCTATCCCAGCCAGACCCAGCACAGATATGCATATTTGTTTTAACTATGGTTCAGAGCAGGGCYTGTGAAAGGTCATTTTGAACTCTCCAGGAGTCAAAAAGCATGAAGTGAAAATGGTTTTCGGTTCTTTTTTAATAAACTCATTTTTTTTTCTGGGCRTCTGTGTCTCCTTTGCTATGTGGATGTGACAAAGCAGTAAGCTTACTTTTAGAGGGTTGATTCGCTATTTTTTCTCTGGTTTTATATTTTAATCAAAACCCAAATATGGTAAGTTGAAATTGTGTCTATTTTATGTTTCTGGACTAAAGTAATTTATCTTATGTGCATGGACAGGCCCAGAGTGCACTGACTGCTCCACACAACAGTGTTCCCATAATGGCAGAAGGGATGCTATTTTCACTATGTATCTGGCACATGGTGAACCTTACCAGAAATCTCAGGTGTAAACTTTTCAGAAGATCACAACCCGCAAACAGTGGATTCATATGAACTAAATCATGAATAAAAAACTCTGGATTTTCATTTTTAGCCCTGAAAGAAATATCACCAGGAGAAAATATCTTATGTTTTGGTCGTTCCATGGACTTAAGTGATATTGAACAAGACTGATTCTTGATATGAAACCCATTGAATTCAGTGAAAGCTCCAGCTTGAATTTGATAGCCAGATAATTTCATTATGGCTGAGCAAAGACTGGTTACCAAAAAAAAATGGGAGTGTTGGAAGTGAGAAAATTGATGAGAGAGTCAGCTGAGTTCACCAGTATGCCAAACCCTAAGCATTAACTCTTTTAAAGATTTTTCTCCCCCCAGTCGGTTTTGGATATTCTGCTTAGAGTACAGTTTTTAAAACATCTCTTCCACAGCAACCTAAAAGCTGTATAACAAAACAAGTAGTAGTCACTCAGGAAAAATTGAGCATCATGATAAAATAATTCTCTGTAGTTTAACAGAACAGAGATCTACCTCTCAGGACTATATATGTCAGGAAATTATCTAATAAGAGCRTGTAATCTGTCGGCAGTGCATGGAGGAAGGTTTATGCTAATAGATTTGATACAAGATTTTCTTTCAGAACAGGCATAAATGGCGAGAAGAGGGAACCTTCACAAGTTTGAATGCAGAGCTGTTCACACTTAGTATAACTCTCCTCATATCAGAGATGGAGTCTTAGTCATTAATCAATTTCATTAATTCTTAAGAAATTTAAACACCTCTCAGAAGTGGTTGTGAGGGTTTATACACGTGGGCATCATATTCAGCAGCTAGGTACAGATATATTTCCCAGATAAAGTCTCTAACCTCTCTGTCAGTTTCCTTGCTCAGTGAGTTTGGTCTCATTTTGCRGATGTTCCACAGCAGGGAATATCTTTGGAGGTTCTGTATTTGCATGGAGTCTAGAACAGGGCATTCACAGTCCAAAGCATACCCTCTTAGGGACTGTTACACAAACATGTAAAGACTAATGACAATAATAAAAACGTCTACTAACATGTTAAATTAAGGAGAGCCACCTGCAGGTAGCTGATAATCATATTAAAGAAACCAGTGAACATCTGTAATTCTTTGTCCTCATTTATCATTTGGTGAAAGAACTAGGTCCTAAATCCAGCCTTGGTTCACTGTGTATATTGTAATAGCAGAGTGAAATAGGACTTAGGAGGCTGGGCATGGGGTCTGTGATAGCTGAGAACGTGTGACATTGGTATAGGCAGATTATGGCTGCTTTTTCTCCACTACTTCTTCCATGCAGTTTGCAGAATTTCTGGGAAATGAAGAAGAAAAAAGAAAGAAATTAAAAAAGAAAATAAATCAGAAAATTGTTGAAATATTTGCATTTCTTATATTAAYAAGAAATGTCACCAACAGTAATAGATACATACATACATAATGCAGAATAACACTTTATAAAGACAGTGGACTGTTTTATTTATTTTATTTATGTTCAGTCAAAGACTACTAATGTTGATTCTGACATTTGGAGATCATAAATTACTTTTGAATAAGCAACACTCCTGCTTCTCATATTCATGGTTTAAAAATAAAAAATACGTACTTCTTTTTTCCCTTTTTAATGGTTAATTAGGTCACTAATCAAAAGAAATTCTTAAGAGGAAAATGAAATGTTGACATTTTGCAATTATTTGCTACTGTGAATAATACATAAACACACTACTTATGGTTAAAGTGGCTTTCAAACCCTTTTTCTGCCATTAGGGCATGAACTGACTGCAGAATCAGTATATTTTACTTGATATATTGCCACATTATCTACTTCAGTGCTTCCATTTAGTTTGGGTCACTTACATTTCATTATACTGTACCTTGGCTGAGTGCAATAAAAAAAAAGTTTATTGCAACTGCAAGCTCCTAATTAAACATCAGCTGTAAACTGAGCTACCCATTACAGATTATATATATAAAAAGATTATATTCTTGGGAATCACTCTATCATGCAACATGATTAATATATATGTGTTCTTGTAAATAGGAGTTGATTTGCTATATACATAATGGGTACGATTAGCTTTTTGTTGAGACCCAAGACATCAAAAATAAAGGGATACATAGATTTCTCATTCAGCTATCTTGTTAAATATGATATAAACGTATATACATACTCAGATAATGTATGTAGAGATGTGTTTGGCTTATTACAGTGTTCTTAGCTTCTATCACTGTCGATAMAGAGAGATTCGAACTTATAAATTCATGTCCAGGGTAAAATTAACCTCATATTTGGGAGTGAAAATTAAGTTATGTAAGTCAGTTAAAAATTTCTCTTCCCTACAAAGAGAAGGAAACTGATCTTCAGAACTTTGTGCTTCAGAAAACACTGTAAACAGATTTCATATCTTCTAGCAGAAACTTCAGATGTATCCCAGGAAAGACACATTTAAAATTTACTTGTATTTAATATAGAAAAGACTTTTTTAAAGTTGCAGCATGGAAAAATTGGTTTGGCCTTAATTTATACAATGAATATTAGAACATTAATTCTCTTGTTTTCCAGTTGAAGAAAATCTAGTTGGTATGAAAAAGGAAGTTTGAAAAGGTTCACCCAATGGAAGTGCATGTCTTAAGACCAAAAATTTGTAAATTAAGAAGCAAAATGCCAGCAAAGTTYAATTTCTACTTCCGTCTTTCTCACTATTTTTGTATTCCCACCCAATTATGTCAGTATAAACTGGTTTTGGGATCATTCCAAGAACCATTTTCAGCAACTGATGTGTTTTCAGAAAATATTTTTTTTGTGCTTTGTTGTTTGCAAGGGTTTTTTATATAGATTTCTTGGAACTATGTACATGTTATCATGAAATGGAACATAGATCAATTACAGAATACAGGCTGAGGAAAGGGTGTTGAAAGAATCTAGGCTGAAGTACATGATTCATACCATTTAATTATAGTTCTAGTTGTGAGACTGAGTGTTGCTGTCCTTGGACGTGTATATTTACAATGTAAAGAGTAAACTTTTCTTGGGACCTTTCAAATATCAGATGGGAAAGTATATMTCCACATAAAAAATTTAAATGGTTTATATTTTTGATGTATTCATCTGGACCAGCATATAAGGAAGTACGAAAATTCTGTTTCTCACATAGAAGTGCAGCTCTTTTTATTGTAATTTGAAGACGTGACAATGGGATTTGGGTCACACAAACATAGCCTTAAAATGTGCTACCCTGTGCACCAGTGCTCACATAAACACAAAAATCCCCATTAAATATTTAACACCTGAAAATCAGATATTCCGTTATGTTCMTTATTAGAAAAAATTAGATAATCACCAATAAATATTCATGTAATGGAAATTTGATACTAGGTATCTGCCATTGAGGTATCATTCACAAAACTCAGGTGTATGAAAGTGGGATCCTTTCAGAGTCCTGTTTAGCTGGATAATCTTTGCCAATTTCTGCCCCCTACCTTGGAAAAGAGATTAAAAAAAAAAACAACAAAAAAAAATTAAAGCCATCCATTTTCCTGTAGATTGGATACATGACCATCCTTGCAAAAATACACCCCAAAGAGGCTTAAACTGAAGAAAAAGAAAAAGTAGACCAGGTATTGTTTACATATTTATTACATTCTAACATTTGCACTTTTATAGCACCATTCTAAATAATCCATACAGACTGTTGGTATGATTTCCACACCCCACAGCTTTAATTGGTGTAAATTACATGAAGCTATTATAATTTCTCCATCTGAGAATCTGGCTCTGTTCTTCTTTAGGAGTGGAACTTTTAAAAGAGAAATAAGGGTTAAAAAGAGATGGTGCTTCTATTAAAATCTGTCTCAAACTGAAAGAAAGCTGTCATATTTAAAAAAAAATAAACAAAAAAAAATCCCCAAATATGGGAATTTTGCAGGCTCTCTCTCACAAAGATGCTGTGACAAAGACAATAGCTTGACAATAGCAGCTGCTGCACAGGGCAAAAATTAGAGAACAATGTCATTTTTAATGATTTTTTTAAATTAAAGAATTAAACTGAAATAAACGAGATGTCCTAGTTTGGGTTTTGTTTTTTTTTTTAAGAATCTGCCTCTCTGTCTTAGTGTTTATAAGTGGCAATGCAGGCAGATGACAGGAACATGTGCCAGGAAGACTGAAATAGACAGAGTAATAATGGAAGTGGAATTTTTTTTTAATTATTTTTTTTAAATGTCATACAAACCTATGCTTTTTGCATATTTTATCAAACTTATGMAAAAAACCCCAAAACCTCAAAAACATATATCTTTCCATGTATATAGACATATACATTCCTACACTCACAAAGAACACATTTTTGTCTTTGTATCCACACACAGCTTCACATTTACAAATCAGTATCCATAAAGATAAATACATACTCAAATATTCTATTTTAAAATTATACCAATATAGGTGGAAAAGAACTCAGTTAATTTAAGAAAGAGAGAAAGCTGAAAATAATATGTCATATACAAAGAAAAAACAGAATTTTATTTTGAGACATAATTCTCAGCTTTTCTTTTTTTTCTCAATATCTTATAAGAACAATTTAGATCATTTAGTTGCTTTYACAGTGCTCTAAAGCCTTATGTTTCTATCTGTTCTTCTGGATGTACAGAAAGGTCTCTTTTATAACAACTCAGTGCTATTCAGTGCAATTTCCTCACTTAAGAGCAGAAAATCTCCCTCAAAGAAAAACGGTTCTTTTTTTAAAATCTAATATTTTCTTTTCTACACTTTCAGCAGCTTAAAGGCTGCCTGAAAGTTACTTATTTGAGCCCAGTAAAGAACCACCATTACTATCTTCCTCTCAATTAACACAGAAAAATCCTGTTGGATTTATTGCTTTTAGATTACTTTTATATAGATTAATAGATTTATTTGATTTGCTTAAAATAAGTATTAAAGAGCTAAAATGTAACTTGCAATTTTTTTTTAAATAATCAAAGGCTTTCTACAATATATTTTTCATAATTTTGTTTCTTCAGTTTATTCCTTTTCAAGAAAAAAAAAACCAAAAACCTAAAAAATATGCTGGAGTCAATGGAGTTCAGTTCCCYAAATTTCACATTACCTATGCTCATTTTATGTATTAGAGATCAATATAGGGGGTAAAACTGTGTAAGTTAAAACCAAAATGGAACAAAAACAAAAACAACCAAAAAAAMCCCTTATTAYATTTTCTTTATTATTTTTCATTAAGCATAAATGGTATCCAAACAACAAGGCATCAAAACTGCTTTGAAATGTGACATAAATTATTGTCAGAGAGGTTCATTAAGACTTAGTTCTAACATTAGTCAGTGTTTGTGCTTTCAAAAAATTAATTAAATGAGGGAAAAGTTGTACTTCTTGCCTATTAGTGTTCCCTGAACCCTTTCAGTCATACAAGGGGAGCTACTATGCCTTTATATTCCAGTGGCATCTAGTCACAGTTTCATGTACAACTCCAGACATAAATATAATAATCCTTTCCTTTCCTTTCCTTTCCTTTCCTTTCCTTTCCTTTCCTTTCCTTTCCTTTCCTTTCCTTTCCTTTCCTTTCCTTTCCTTTCCTTTCCTT
>QVAJ01000103.1:493521-516451 GCA_003546035.1 Mixornis gularis | reverse complement strand
CCTCTCCTCCTTCAGCTAAGAGTCTGAACATTTTGAAAAAGATGCACTTGTACACAGACAAAATTCCCCCAGATGAAGCCCAAAATAAAAGCAGAGACACAGAGATAAAAAAAATGCTTCCACACAGGATGACCTTTTGTTGGAAGAGAGGGGATATGGGATTTTTCACACACTTCAACCTCAGCCTTACTAGGTGAGTTTTAACTCTTCATTTTCTCCACACCTTTACCTTTTTTTTCCTCAGTAACACCAGGGAGCCTTTTCCTGYCTGGGGTTCTCCTCATTGCCCTTTTCCTTGACTTTGTCTTGTCACTCCGACTATAGTCTTGTTCTGCCAGATATGTTTCATTTTCTGCATGACTTCCCCTGGATGGGCATTTCAAGCTGTGATTTCTAAGCTTGATCTCACACTGTAGATCCTGTTATCTCAGTAAAAAGCTTTAAAGTTCAAAGTGAGTTGGATGAACAATAAAAGGAGTGTAAAGTCTAGGCATCCTCTGTGTGGGAAGATTTCAGTAAAAAATAATCTGTTGTTTGCATGCTTTTATATGGAGAAAGAAGAATTAACAACAGAGATGCCATCTTGGGGTAAAAATATTATAAAATATTATTAAGGGGTCTGAGGAAGTACTTGTAGATGTGGTTCTGTATCTACACCAAGTTGCTATGGGGCTRTTGCCACTCAAGGCTGCAAGGCTTCCCTTACCAGCTGAATTTATTCCAATACCACTGAACTCTTTAGACCAAACTAGTTARGCAGAAGAGGCATGGACCAAGTAGTACAATATTTGGCACACAAAGCAACTGAATAACTCCTGGTACAAGAAAAAGGACAATGTTTCTGCATTTTGCACTGATGTCTGTGTGGTTCTCCTCGACCTGGGCTCCCTGGAGCTTGCCCAGCTGTATGGGGATTTTTGACAGGTTTTTTAGGACAGACAGACCTGGAAGTGTGTACATGGAAGGTCTGTTCTTTCTTGCTGTCATGGATTGTGTTGGTATTCAAGATTTTCTGGCAATACACCCAAACAGGACCACCCCCTCCCCCTACAGCCACTAGCACTGGCTTTCCCCTGGTGTTTAAAAAGGCATCTTTAGAAATGTGATAAGTGTTTTTGATATCTGTGGACAGAGAGCTGACATTTCTGTTGCTAGAATATAATTTGCCTAAACACGTACTGGAGGCATGTTGGAATTCAAAGAGAAAAAATCTTTGATTTTTCAGGAAACTTTTGCTGGAGTAGGGGGTAATTTATACTGTCTAACATGAGCCATCTAAAAATTATGAGAATAGTCTCATAAATAAGAGGAGATGTGACAGAATTTTTTGGAARGGTTTCTTTTAAAACAGCCTTTTTCCAAATAATTCACTGGTGGTACCACATATCCCACTAAACTACACATAAATTAACCTGGTTGTAAAAACCTTTGCACAAAGAATTGAGCTCTAAATATAAGGAAGTTTATACAGAAAAAAATTGCAGAGGTGACAAAGAAATTTAAGATCTAGCTGTGTAATACACAACCTGGGTGGCAAACATCTCCTGGTTTCCCTATGACTTATTCATGAGACACAACTTGGATGGCAAACACATATTTTAGAAACATATGTTTTAAAAGGAGAGAGGATTTGATTTTTGGTCCAATTATTTATTTAATTATCCCTTGATGTCTTAAGTACTGAAGTAAAGAGAATGAACTCATTTAAAGTCTTCAGGACATAATGGTTCATGCCTCTGAATCTGTGCAGCCCATCATGGATGCTTCAGCCCAAAACCTAGGTGTTCACAATATCTCAGGTATGGTGAGGCCATCATATCGTGCAGCTGTGCTGTCTTACCTTTTTCAACCTTTCTTTCAATTTTTCTATTTTTATTTTTTTTTTTTCCCCCTCCAACTTATCCTAGGAAAGATACAGGAAAATAGCAAAGGGACACTGGTTCATTTCTTAAAATAAAAATTCAAAAGTGCATTATATCTGTCTTCACTGGGGATGCATGCAGCACATGACATTCCATTGGATACTTAGTCCTGTTTTCATTCTGCCTGGGAATTGGTTGGATTGAGCAAAGATTCCTGTTTAGATCATGGCCTCACAGCTACTTTTGATATGGAAAAAAGAAAGGTTGATGGCAGAGAGTAGAACACATCATCATCTCTTTCTCAAATATATCTGGAATGTTCCTAGGACTAGCCTACATTCTTCCCAGGGCATCCTGTAATGCAATTTTCAGAGAGATATGATGCACTAAATGGATCTTTCATTTGACTCATTACAGCTATTCTTACATTGTTATGGCAAAAGAACAGAGTAATGGACAACCAGTGTGCTTAGGCTTGTTTGTGAAAATTATTTGGTAATAATTTACCAAAAGTAAATATAGTTTCCATGAAGATATTGAATCAAAAGGACACAAAGGCAGAAGAGTGGCATATAGAAGCAGCATCCTGCATTTGTAGCAAATACTGTATGTAAAAGGGGTCAGGATTTGGACAAGTTGTGTCCCAAATCACTGTTTTCCTTTTGTAGAAATATATATATTTAGCTCAGCCTCAAAAATGAGAAAAATAAGAGAATTTTATACAGATTCCTTGTATTTTCTGTATGCTAAGAAAACTCCATATATGCAGAAAAAATGCAATAAYCTCTAAAGTAAATGTATTTTTTTAATATGTTACATTTTACAACAGTGAAAGCAATTAAACCTTCATTGTCCAAGCTTTTAAGTCAATATGGCAATACTGTCATGTACCCATTCCATTTGGGAATAAACTAATTTTCAGTCACATGGCTAAACAGATAAATGCAGCTCTTTAGGTTAATCTTGTTTTATTGAGTGACATTCAGATGCATGCTCTGTTCAGAGCTGTGGACTCTCTTTAGTTAAATATCTTTTGTGTTAAGGAAATAACCATGGCTTGCCAAAGAGAAAAACAGAAAATTCTAAGAAACACAAAGGAAAAGAGGAACAAAACAGCAATAGTTAATTTTCCAGTTCTTGTGATTCAGAGGAGAAAAATCAGGATGTACTGCATGCTGTTTAATTTGTAGTTAATGACATTCATTATAATGACATATTAGACATTCAGAGCTTTGTCTTCTATTGTTCGGGGTTTTTAGAATGTTAATATGTTCAGGTTTTGAAATACAGTAGAGTTACATTATGTTATATTATTTTACAATATAATAATTGTATTATTTTGGCAAAAGGGATGTCTATTTCTCTCAAAGCAAATTTCAGATTCCAGTGAGAGAAGGTTTTGATCCTAGATGGATCCAAATTAGATAAAAATGGCAACCTCACTTAGAGGGACACCACAAAGGCAGCTGTTTTCCTAGTTTTTCATTAGGTACAATGTGCCCACGTCAGAGCTGAACAAAGGAGAACACTGCAAATTCAACCTTGGTACTTACTTTGTCTCCTACAGACAATTTTGCCATTGAAAARGAAATGTGAGATTTTTTTTTTTTTTTTWAAATAAGAATGTTTCAACAATCTATTTTAGAAAATATTGTTTGCAGTGTTTCTTGTCTGTTTTGGACAGAAGTCTGCTAGGAAAAGATGATTCAAACTCATTTCTAAAGTGGAAAGGGTAGAAGTTCTGGTACTTGACCCTTCAGGAATTATAAAGGAGTTCAATACCTTCTTAAAAGCTGTTCTGTTAATTCAAATAATAGGGATTTTTCAGAAGTTCCACAACAGGAAAACTAGGAGCAGAGAAAATTCAGCAAACTTCTGTCATATTTGAGTAATGAATCGGAGGTGACAAACTCAATGATTCCGTAAGTAGATGAGGCATCYCAATAGAGGATTTTCCAAACAAGGAAAAGAGAAACAGTGAAGTACCGTGGTGACATCTGAAAGGAAACTTTTGAAACGGAGGTTTTCAGTTACACAGAAACCATTTATTTGTAAGTTTAACATTGGTTTTCTTTATCTAGCGAGACAGTTGAAAACAGACACTGAAAGGAAGAATAAGAAATGGTTTTACAAAGATTTCTTAAAAAGTAATATGTCTGGGTGTTTCATCTGAGAACTGCATCTTCTCGTTTTCTCTACATGATGCACAGGAGTGTGAAAATTAGCATTTTTGTACTCTTAATACTCTAAAAATGGGTAAGTGGAAATCCAGTTAACTGAAACTTGCAAAGAACTCTAAATTTTCAAGTTTGTGTATGAATTTATTATTATTATTCGACATAATAGGTTTACAGAGATGGAGTTCTGCCATAGTTTCTATTTAAATAATTTGATTTGTCTGTGATATCAGTCAGCAGATCAACTGCATTCAGGATGAAAATCTGGTAGCGCACACCTATGGCATGATCTGATTTCATTACAGCTGATGGTTCTTTCCAGCAATTCTGACTCTCAGCAGTCTGCCCTTGCAGTTACCACATGAAGGATGGACAAGGATATGCTAAGACACTGGAAAAAGCAGAGATCCTTAAAAAAAAMCAGCCTTCCTCCAATTCTCCTCTGTGTACAGCTGCCCTATAGGGACTCTGGCAACATGTTCCTGCATTAAATATCTCACCAACATCAGCCACTGCCAGAGAATCAAGTGTCAATATGGATAATATGGATAATGAGAGACACCAGGGGTTTTTTTGGTTGGTTTTTTTTTGTTTGTTTGTTTGTTTTTGTTGTTGTTGTTGTTGTTTTTTCCTTGATATCAAGGCTTAGACTGCTTTAAGAAACAGCAACTCATGTCTGGCACTCAAATTAATGTGGCAAGCTGCCATGATTTTCAATATTGATTTACAACTATATCCCAGTTCATAAACCTGTAGTAGTGACTTCTGCTGTCACATTATATGTGTGTAGTCAAGAAAAAGTGTTTTTAAATCATAAAACAATAATTCAGGAAATGGAAATGTTGAAAATCATCAATGTGTTGAACTAAACCACATTAGCATTAAATTTCTGACTGATGTATGTTTTTAGTATTGTCGATACTAAAGGACTAGCTGCACACCATGCAATTTTTAATAAAAAAATATTTAGAGAAGTGAATTTTAATCAAAAGATTTCACTGTATTCTCTCTGGATTAGACCTTTTTCAAAAATTGTGATTTTTGTCTATTGATATGAAATGTAAAGCAAAGATCAAGAGAGATAGAGACTTTTGCCTGGTCTGTATGCATTTATAAAACTACTGTTCTGATCTGGAAGCATTTTACACTTCTGTTCTCCTTGGATAAGGTCATATGAGAGAAGGGACAAATGATTTCATTTYTAACAAAAACCAATTTCAAACTCTTATTTTTGACCCAGTGTTGAGGTCTGTTGTGATTACTGAGGGATACCTTAATTCATGTGATGAAACTCAATGGCGTAAGTAAAGCAACCATTGATTAGCTTTTGGGAACATGAACACAGTGGAGAGAAGTCTAGACATAGCACTTATTATAAACAAATACTGCAGTATTCCACAGCTGTAGATATAATAATGTGGCTTCTAACAGTATTTAGAGCCATTAACCTGGAATATGGTAATTGTCATGGGGTTTGTGAACAGAAATGCACCTAACAAGCTCAGAAACATATCTTCAGCTGCTTCCGTTGAACTAATATACTAATATGGTATATCAGCTGACCAACTGTCGATGTTATCTATTATTTATTCTCTAGCCATATGTTTTTAAAAAGGTTTTTTTTTACTGGGGCTTTTCCTGATGTTTTGTTTTACAACTCGCAGCCTGGTGCTGTAACTTTAAAGGYTGCTTTCTTAAAGGATGGATATGTTCGAGGGAAGAGTGTGTGTGTATCCAGTTGAACTGAGCATGGTTATTTCTCAACAGTCACTGATTTCATTTGTCACTTTATTGCTTGAGTCAGGGGAGTGGATTAAGGCACAGGATGTCACTGCCACTTTAAGAGAGCATCCTTTTTGAGAAGCCAGTTTATTGTTTGGTGTTTATTTGAATAAAAAGCTCTTCTACACAATGTGAGTTGCTTCCTGAGAGGAGGCAGAAGCTGAACAGTATTCTTCATGGGAAAGGGAATGATTTAGTGCGCTGAGTCACCCAAGGAATTTGCTACAATCCACTCATCCCTGTGCAGAAATGAAAGGATGTGGCTTCATTGTAGTCAAACCCATAAAGCACATTGGCACCCAGGAGAAGAAGTCCTCAGCRGTGTTACTGGTCATATTGACCACTAAAAGATTTATAATATTACAAAGTCTACTATAGGTCACTTCAAGATTTACATTAAATAACTAATGGATAGCAATGAACAAATTCTTTCAGGACAAAWTTGGCTGTTCCAGTTCTACTTGGTTACAGAAATAATTTGCTGTTGTCCCTGCAGTTTGTGTTAGCTGTAAAGAAAGCATGTTGGGATTGAAGTAATTGGTCCTTTTCACAGGTCTTTGCTGACTAGAAGTCYGCACTCCAGTTAATATTTTCTAGTTTGTTGCCATCACACATTTTGTGCTGATTGCTAAATTAAGAGCACTTCATTACAAAAGTATAAATATTCTCTTCTGACACCATTTCAAATTTTTATTTCTCTCAATAACTTTACATATTGTTTGATTAGTTTCATTGTTTGGGTTTTTTTCCCCATTATTCGCTTTTACCTGGACAAGTTACACTGTGGATTTATCTGACAAAACACCTATTTGAAATACTTAAATTGGAGGTTCTTAAAACTGATACAGGATCCCATACATAATACTGGAGAAATAGTGGAGTAGCATGACAATAAGCAACATGTTTTATACAAATGCCTAAATTGATATAAAACCCACAATAAGATATAATAGTTAAATTCTATAAACTTGTTGCATTAAAAAAAAAAAATCCCAATAACTGGCWCCAAACTTGAGACATATTTTACATAACTACAAACCTCTTGATTAAAACTTCCAATTAACTTTCCAAATAATATCAAAAGGGAAACTAGGCTAGAAAAGGGAAAATTAATGTAAAAGTACCTGTGGATGTTCTTGAGACAGGATTTGCCTGTGTTATGTTATGTTACATAAACCATTCTTTTAGTAGGGAAAATCATCATAGAGAAACACTTGCAATTTTAATAGCATACAGCAGGGTCAGGCAATAAATAGAACTTTCTGTCACAGGTCAATCACCTTAAAATAGGTGCAAATGTGCAGAGTGGAAAGATGAAAGCCTCAAAATGAATAAAAGATGGTCAGAGTCACAGAATCATAGAATCATAGAATTATTTAGGTTGGAGAAGACCTGAATGTTTGCAAACACCCTTTCTGCTGAGGGACTGAGGTGATGTTTCTGGAATAAAGTCCTTGAATGTGAAATCACYTCTTGTTTCAAACCTACTCCGCAAGAGATTCATCCAAACTTGAACTATTGGAATTTTAGACAGCAGATTTGTGCTTTGGTTGTATCGCACTTATAGTGCAGTACCTTTAACTTAGAAGGAATAGGGAGATCCTAATCAAAAATAAGTGGGTAAAAAGGCCATAATTTTGCTTTCATGCTAACTTCAAAATCCTTGATGTTGCTTATTTCATTTCTACATCCTGTGATGCCCCATATGTTGTAAATATTTTTTTTTTCGACTAACCGGTCTATTTTGTAGATCGCAATGCCATTTTCATTTCCATTGTACACAAAAAACCACTTCCTTTTCTCAGTAAATACATCTGTTCCTCTGCTCTATAAAAGCACTACTTTTAGTAGTTCAAGAAGCCTATTWAATTATATTTGAAAAATGCTTTTATTTATTACTTAATCCTTTTTGATGTGTTTTTTTTTTCCTGCAAAAATAATAATAATAAAAAATTGTACAGTTAACATGGGAATTGAAGTCCTTTTTCTGTTTTGCAAGGGGGCCTTCATGGATAGCAAGGTTCTGCCTCCAGGATATGTTCCACTCGTTAGTTAAGAGAACAATATCAATATTCCCTGGTATCAAAACTATTTTTTTTTTTTTTTTTGTGGCAAAGAAAGTAAGACCACTTTTGATACAATGCTGATTTTTTTTTTTTTTTTTTAGGCTAATTTTCCCTGGATATCCATTGTAGGAACATCAAGGTCAAATTCTTCCACACATGCTAACTATGCTCATTTTCTTTCGTCCCATACAGGACTATAAAGAAAGCTCTGAAGTAAAAGATTTAACCATATTTGAATAGTTTTGTTATATGGTAGCACTGTTGTATTTATACATGAAATTTTAGCAAAGGTGAAGCTTGTGAAATGAATAATCATCAGTGAGCCATGACAAAATATGTACAAAAAACACTACTACATAATTGATGCTTCAGAACTCAAGTAGTAACAGAAAAAACTATTTTTCAGAAGAATTTGGGGTATTTTTGCTCTTATTTTAAAATATGCATGTGTACTCTCCTAATCTTTGGTGATCTCAGTGATACAACACCTTAAATCTCCTAAATCTTAGCCCTAGCTCTGCATCATTTTTGAGAGGTCTAAAGTAGTGAAAAAAAGAACCCCTAAATATGCACATATCCAAGCTCCTCTTCACTAAAGAGAAATGATTCTCATATCTCAAAGTGACAGCCATCTCTAGAAATCACAGTGACCTATTCATTAAAGACCCGAGTCCCATGTGCATGGTAGAATTCATTAAATGATGTTATTCTCTGAGCAAATGCTATAAAACTCTGTGGTTTGACATTCATAAATATTTGTGTCGGGCAATTACCTGGTAAAACGTCAGCGTATTGAAGAAGAAATATTAAAATAAAGTCAGTGCTTTTTGTGTTTTTTGTTTGGTTTGGGGTTTTGTTTGTTTGTTTGTTTGTTTTTGGTTTTGTTTGTTTTTTTCAAGAAGATTTGACTTCTGTCACTCAAGTTTAGAGCCTTTCTTCTTTTACATGAAGAATGGGATAAGCTCTCCACATCAAAAATATCATCTTGGCCAAGGTCATTTAATTCCATGGAATCAGAGCTGAGACTTCAGCACACGGAGACGTTTATAGCCTGCTGTCATTCTGGCAGGTGACAGAAATAGAGGGTGGAGCAGGTGCCTAGCAGAATTGTCATATTTTCATAGCGAGGCTGGGGAGCTCTGTGATTTATGGATGCTCAATATACAACCGTGACGCCCCACAAGTGCATACACAAGTTGCAAATCTGTAAACAGTTACGGTGGAAATTTGCTAATCTCTGCCTGCTGTAGCTCATTCTGTACAGGTCCTCGAGCCTTGTATTAGAAAGTTTTGACATTGTGCTCTGTAAAAACACACAAAGCATCTTGCCAGGGCTTGTCAGCAAGGACAATAACACATTTTGCTAAGTCTGTAAAGCCTATCATTGTTCATAATGTCACACTGTTGAGAACTGGAAAAGCAGAACTAATAAGGCCTTTCTCGAAAAATTTCTAATGTTCCTTGAAAAGCAAATTTGTGGTTTTACTTATTATGTTGGATCAAGAAAAGCCAAAACTCTGGATAAAACTAAGACAAACAGATATTTCTCTATAATGAACAGACAATAAAACTCTCGTAGCTGTATCCAGGAATCCTGTTTATTTGGGATCAGATATTTTGTGCTTTATTTTTCAGTCCTCACCAACTATTACCTTTTATTTGTATTTTAAAGGGAGCTACGGTCTGTGCCTTTCACTGTGAGTAGGAATGTAGAAGTGAAGGAGAATTTAACTAAAATTTTAAAAATTAAATCTTCAAGTTATTTTTTCTCTTTTCAAAAGAAAATATTAGTMTTTTTCACTCATGAATGGCTATTCACAGAACAAGACCATTGATAAATATGATTTTTAACTTAGAAGCTTCCTAAAAATATGACCATGACTACTTACCTGTTCTTTTTGATACAACAGTATATAAAATGCTACAACATAGTGTATCCTGGAAATTGCAGGAGTTTCATCAACGTATTTAGAGGTTTAGTTCCTTGGAAATTGGGCCTATAATCACTGAAACCCTTGAATCTTGAAAATTGATACCATTTCAGCAAAAAGTCTTCAAAATATTGTCAGGACATCTGTTAAAAAAACCCATAAAACCCCCCCAAAATTTTCCCAAGTTTCTATCACTGCAATACATCTATTAGCAGCTAAGGGTAGCTCCCCAGTCCATGGGTGGACCCAGTGTTACTTAATAGAATCAGAAAAATTTCACGTAGTTTCCAGAAACTTTCTAACCTATGAGCTCTATGAGATTGGAAGCTTCCTTATTGGATCTCTTCTCTGAGAGACAGAAAAACTAAGGAGAAAACAGATGCCATTTGGCTTCTGTTCTATCACGGTAGAACCCATCCCAACTAATTTATGTGGCTATCTTAGAACTTGCCTCATGGATATCCTCAGTATCTCATTAATCCAAAGTACCTAGAGCTCCATAAGTATCACATGCAGATGATGAAAGGAAAGTGCCTTTGAAAACCATCACAGGCTTTCGGTCTATTTATTGTAGTTCATCCCTGACCAAGAGATAATAACCAAGAGAAATAAGAGATCCTGACGCAAGAGATAATTTTCCTTCACAGCATGATTCATTCAGTGCACATGAAGCATTAGCCTTTCCCATCAGAGCTGTTCTTTTGAAGCTCTTCCACAGTCTACAGTTGCCATTCTCTGTCGTTGAATGGGGGATGCTAATTCCATTGCTTTCAGACTGAGCAGATCAACCTCCAGACACTCCAGTAGGAGCACCGTGATTCAGAGGAGGGAGCAAGACACCTTTGGTCAGGGCTGAATTTTGACTCTCACTGAGGAATGCCTTAAGGGCTTGTAAATTCTRCATTGCAGTGAAGTTTCACATAGAAGGATATCACCCACCATTTAGGATGTGCATTTCAGCAYCTATATCTAGACATCCAAAGAACTCAATGGGTGATTAGTGGAGCACCTATGGATTAACAAATCTGGAGGTTAGACAGTAAGGAATGAAGTCTGAGTTGTCTGGGAGTTAGCTTGCATCTCAATTAAAGAGGAGGATGAGAAAAAGAGATAGTGTCCTTAGGGTATGATGCTTCATGTCTTCATACATGACATAGCTCCTTACATTTGTATTTGTGTGGGACAGTCATGGTTAACAGTTTCAAGGTGGTTTACATGTCCTACTTCCAATTGCACAGCTTGGATGTTATCCTTTTGGATGTGTTTGCATTCAGAATTTTGCATGAAGGAAAATTCAAATGCAAATRTATCATCATCTTGTTCTGAATCTTGGGCCTAAATGTGGGAAGACACATCTCTAGAGGGATTGTGTGCATTTCACTTGGGAAAAAAACCYTCACTTTTCTATACTTATTTTATAATATTTACTTTAAAATATATTTTATAATTATATTTTATAATTGCCTCTGGTGGTTCATGCACCTTTTACCCTTTCATCAAAATTCAGAGCTTTTCAAACTGGTGGTATTTGTTGATTCYTATCAACAAGTATGTGTTCATATATGTTCACATGGAGTAAAACATTCTTTATTAGTCTGATAAACAAGTTATTCATTTGACCCTCAAAAAGAAAACTACCTTGATAATACACCTTTGAAATATGCAGCAATTTGGTAAAAAAAATGCTCTGTTGATACTTTCATGGTTGCAATTTATGCTCTTTTCTTTTCTTCTCTATTTTAAAACATATTGCCAGATTTATTTGCTATAGTATTAAGTTTCAAAGCCTAACCATTTCTAGCCCAGTACTTCTAATGTGATACAGTCCTTTGATTCAAAAGTCTTATTGTCAGATATTAAATCAACATGTGCCTTTATGACTCAACATTTATCTGTGGGATGACGGTTGAATTCATAATTTAGAGGGGCATCTGTATAAATAGATCTTTAGTAATAACTGTGAAAGATAATCTTGCCATGTTCCTTTTTATACAAAGGGGAAAAAATTAAATCAAGAAAAAAATCCTTAAAAAACTGCTATTCATACAGCTGTTCTTCATATAGACACCCCTCAAAAGTGCCCTTCCTCCACAGATGCACAGACAAATGAATTTGTGTGAAACTGCTGTACATGTGTCCTTGTGTACCTAAAATATGAAAGTAATTTACRCAAGTTTTAAGTCTCCTTTTTATTCCAGCAGTGATGCAAAGAAATAAGCCCCAGAGGGCCTTACTATAAATGGAAGCTTATAGTTTAAGTGTTATTAATTAAATCGCTCTTCAACCAGGTTATACTTGGAGCTATTCATACTATGCATATGTGAACAGACACTGTGTTAAAATCCACATCAGTAACTACATCCTGTAGTAGGATTCCAGGTAGGAATTGATAGGTGTTTCTGACTTTGCCTTTCTTCCTCATTTCTTTTCTTGCAATTCCTTCTCAGAAACCTAAAGGCTGACGTGGATTTTCTTCATAATGACTTTTTTGATACTGTGAGTCCTTTTGCAGTACTGTGCATATTACACAATTGTCAGAAAAGACAAGGAATTAGGCATATCTTTCAGTTTGTTGTGCTGTGTATCCATAGTGAGTGCCTCTGTGATGGGTATTATGGCTTCCATGTTCCATTTTCTAACTGCCACTTTTGATGTTTTCACTTCACTTCTCCACATTCCTTTCTTCACCTAAAAAAGGGGGGGTTATTGTTTTTAATTATTTCCATGCAAATTAGAGACTGACAGTGAAAGTGAACCTGTCTTTGCAAACATAGAGCCAGTATCAATGTGCAGGAATGAAAAAGAGAATTGCTTGAGTTAAAATTCTCATGAGACTAAGATCACATGGGAACTAAAATAGGGTTTTACTTTACAATAAGTTCAAAAGAAGAAAGATGAAACTCAAGTAAAAAATTATCCTAAAAATGTGTGCCAAATGCTGCCAGATTTTGAATATTTTTTCTCTTTTTGAAAGATACCTGCAGCATAATTTCAGTACAGACTCTCCAGCTGTATCTAAAGAGTTTGGGGATTACCTAGCTGCATGGTCAAAGGACTACATCTGAGAAAGGGTCATAACAGATTTATTTCAGAAACATATATATTCAGCAGCTCCAGTGCTGGAAACTCCTTCTGGGAAAAGATGAATGTCAGTAACAATACAGATTTAAAGTGAATTTACCATTTTGCGCCTTAGATTTCCACTTTAGGAACACATTTGATTTGTGGATATCATTCCTGCTTCAATGGCACCATGGACTTAACAGGAGACATTGCTTCATCTTGAAGCTTTGATTTGATTCTGGGTTGAGGAACCTCAGGCTTTCAWCAGAAGACACCAAAAGATATTCCAAATGTTTTTCTCTCCCCACTTTGCACCCCATTATAGGGATTGCTATCTATATGAGTAACATTTCCGGCATAAATGGAAGGAGAGTTTCACACTCCAGCATCGGGCCTGGAAATGAGAGGAAGCAAACCAAGAGTGATAAACACTGACTGTTAACTGCCCTAAGCAGATAGCGAGGAGGAGGGAAAATATAGAGTGGGTAGAAATGTGTTTCATTTTAAAACTTAATTTAATAAATTGTGCTAAAGATGCTGAAAAATGCATTTAGCTCTCAACCTCCAGGACCCTACATTGTGAACTAGCATCTAGCTATAATGGGGTTTCTGCTTCATCAGCTGCAATAATTATTTTTCTTGATTTTCTTTGGTCATTTTATATAACAATTTCTCASTGTGTGTATATGTATGTGTGCATGAGCTTTTTTTTGTGACTTTCCTTTGATTTCTTTTTTGTTACTTATTTTTCTTTCCTTTCAAAAATTAAAATAAATCCAAGACRAAACACACCAGGAAGGGATATTAAAGATTATTTAATACACATTTTGATGACTGAACTTGTAAATATTTCTTACAAAGGAGCACAGCCTCCTGGACAGTGCTCACTGCAGACTCTTTTTCTAGGCATTTTACAAAGATGAAGGATTCCATGGAGCTCAACGGCCATGCCTGTTCCTCAGTATGGCACTTGTGTATATGGCTTCACTTTTTACTGAATAGCATACCTGCTATCACTATATTCATTGTTCAAGGTTTAAACAAGAATTCAGGTCCTTAGCAGTGCTCAGCAGACTTCAGGCTTGGATTTGCATACTTGGGACTTTAAAGGCAACTTGTGTCAAACACTTAAAATCATCAGCTATTTTTTTTYACTTGATTTGCTTAATAAGTGAGTGACACTGTAGGTTGGGAAGTGGCTCTCAGTTTTTCCTTCTCCCTGTCCAGAATCTCAATAAGACCTTTKGTTCCATTTCAATGCTGGTCGTGTTCCACAAATCTCAGGTTTTTTACTTTCTCCGAGACACACTAGTGCACACGGTCTTGAGGATGTRTGAGCGTGTATGTATCAAAAAAAAAAAAACCCAAAAAATCCTAAACAAGACAAAACCACAACCTAACAACACACTGATCTGGATCATGCTGTGATGTGTATTTATATCTTTTTGATCTATATTTTCTTTTATTAACCATCCCCTTGCCCTGTGTCTGAGAGTGTTAGCTACTGTTTCTCAATTACACCCACTGGTAAAGCCTCCCCTGCGGGGTTTCTCGCAGCAGTTGCCCTTCTAGCATCAGATCAGCAGATGAAAAGCATATGGAAAATTCCAGGGGTTCAGGTCTGAATGTTTCAATCATAAGTTAGCATAACGTGGACTGGTGAGAGCTGTGTTTTGAGTTTGCTATGCAAAATGAGACAGCTGCACTCTATCTAGTAAAGATGTTTGCGTGGGAKGCTTAGGTCTGAAAAGTAGAAACAACAAATAAAAGATTCAAGGAATTTGCACTCAAAGAGAGAGAAAAGAATAAAAAAGGAAAAGGTGAGGAGTACTGGGGTTGTGAGTAGCAAAGACAGCTTGCTTCAACCACGAGCCTTTTAGATCAGGTTTGCTTCTGTGGGGGGAGGAACCATACCAATTAATGTATATGCTTTATCTGAGGCACTTATATTCAGCTTCAGCATGAGACTGAACCATCAATAAAAGAAGGCATAGCCCATTTAAGCATCATCCTGAATCATCCACTTTCCTCTCTTCCCCTCTACTCTTCCTCTTCACTGAGTGCAAAGAAGGTCTGAAGTTCCTGAATTAGATATCTCTGTAGATGCCTTGAAAAAGCAAACTGGTTTCATTTTTAGTAAATCATCAAAGCAGAAAAGAAGAGACCCTGGACAGCAGATGGGAGATGACCTGAGTTTGAAATCAATCCAGAACAGGCTTAAAAGTTCTGTAAAGGCTTCTTTTCCGTATTGGAGTAAAATTTGGAACACTAATTACCTCCAAAACTAAGACCACTGACAATTTTTATCCAAACTGAAGAGTGATGCTTATGAAGACTTCAAATTACCTCCCACACATGTTCCTCATTCCTATTAATTTTATTTATGTATTTAAATCGTTGCTCACTGGGATACTCTCATCAGATGCACATTTTGCTTTTGGGARAGTTCCCAGGGGAGAGACAGTCAGAGAGTATTACCACAGCCTTCTTCATCACAACATAAACAATATCCTGCAGCATAACTCAATCTAAGCTAGCAGGCAGCTGCACAGAACAGTCCCCCTATCAATTAATTTTAATAATAATATTTAGTATGTACAAAATATGTTTCAACTTCAAAGCACTGTTCAAACAGAGAGGGCAAAACTGGGTCTGCCCTGGTGTGGCTGTATTTRACAGAAGGATGGGGAAAAAAACTGTATTGCAAACACCATTCTGCAACTCTCTTGTCTTCCTTTTTCTCCACCCAGACTTGGAATGATTTAACTCCTGTTTTTCCATTTTGTTGAACAAGATGCAGCCACCTCAACAACTCACCACTGTGATGTTTTCATGGGGGTTAGAGTCAAAGCCTGAGCAGTGACTTATTCCACTCATCTGGATAACACGTAGACTAGAGTTAAACTCTCCATTTTTAATTTTTTTTTCTGTCTCAAGATGAGAAAAATGCTAGCAGCCTAGTGCTGAAGTGAAGTGGTGTTGCAAAATTCATTATTTCTTTTCCAATTTCTCCTAGTTTCTGATTTTGTTTTCCATGTAAGAATGCCAGTACATTGCACCATCCTCATATACATTTGAGGATTTAAGTGGAACAGCTTAAGAAATTTATTTCCTTTCCACCCTCKGCTTTTCCCTGCCTCATTTCATGTCAAATCAACTTCAAATGATGTAGCTAGAATGGGTGCTGATGTCAGAAACCACTTATATTTCCTTTGGTATATTGCTCCCGAAACAGGTCTCTCTGCACCTGCTGGACGAAAAATGTGCTGTGAGGAGGAGAGAGGATTTCTAATAGCAATACCTGCTAAAGCCATGTTCATTAATGCTTCAGTTTTCCTGTTCTTGTRAAATGTGACTCATGATACATCCACATATTAACAGCAAACCGATTGACTACTAAGAGTATGATACTGTAGAGGAGTATTTAATTTCAGATGAAAAGTCTCAGCCATGTGCCTAAAAACAAACTAAATTTCTCTCTCACAGGATGTTTTAGGTCTGTATCAGCTCTTGGCATCACTGTGCACCAGGTGCCAATCGGGGCACTCATCATTGTTTCAAGTACTGACACAGCTTCTGAAAACAAGACCCTATAAGAAAGCCACAGGGAAGAGTTGCTCTGTTTTTGCACAATGAGTTAAATTTGTTTCAGCTCAAACAGGAAAAAAAAAAAAAAAAAAAGCTGCTATGCTCCCTGTATCTTCCTCTCCCTCTCTCTTCTCTTGCCTTTTTTTTTCTTTTTTTTTCTTTTTTTTTTTATGGATATAAAGCACATAATGAAAAATATACTGTAGATCAGCTGCAATCATTTTGTCATTGCTGAAGGATATTATTATCTAGAAAGCATTTATGGAAGAGAATATATGATCCATATATTCATAAAATTTGTTCAAATTGGTTTAATGTTCTCAACAATATATCACACAGCTTTTTCTCTGTTAATCACATGTTTCTTGAACACAGGACACATATATCTTTCTATTTTATCATAATCTTTGTTTAGTTTGTGTATTTTAAATATATTCTGACAAGATAATTTAACTTATTGTACCATTTTGAAATATTAAATAATGAAGATTTTTATTATATCTTCTGGACTTGCTCTTGATCATTTAAAATCTAACAAAAATCCTAAAAGTATGCATTTCTGGAACACTAAATTTCAAATGGTGCCATCAAATTATTTCCAATAGTTTTTACATTCACGTATTCCTTGGGGAGATGCTATATTATGTCAGCGATTATTTATGTGTGCAASTCTAATTCTGGAACCTTCTATAAATTTAAACCATTCAAACCAGCATAAGAGATCTTAAGATATGTTTTTCAAAACCATTATAATCCCTAAAGTAGCACTGGTTTGGGAAAAAAGTTCTGGCATTTGAAAAATAATTGTTTGCAAAGTTTTGACATTCCTGTTTTTTCTTTAAGTTCTTTCTGTTCTAATATTTACAGATTTTTTTTTTACATAATTTTGAGATCTGTGTTGTGACTCTGGCATCTAAATATTTATAAAGCAGAAGAGTTTATTGCAAGCGTGATCACACTGTGAGATGTACAGAAGAGATTTCTACAAATTCTTCTCCTTCTACAGATATTTCTTAGTGGCTTCATGTGAATTATTACATTGTTTACCCACAATTTTTTATGACATTTATTTTTAATTGGAACTTGATTGCTATAATCACAACAGAGCACGAGAATTGCTAAGAGTTTCATCAAACAAAACTTTCTGAGATCAGACAGAGAAGCAGCATATGAACCACACATTCCAGGTGGCAAAATCTCTAGGATAAAGGAAAAATGTAGAAGTATGTTCCATACTTTTCATTAAAWTTTGTAATTGGGTAATTGTATATTTTCTCAATGAACCTGTATATTAGATCAGTTAGTGCTGTTAATTTAAAGTGGAAATAGGGCTTTTGGTGTAGTACTGGATGTATTACAAAATGCTAAGTAGTATACTTTGTGAAATTGCAATCTATTCTAATTTAATCTAGAGTGATTTACCTGAATAATATTTCCTGGATCACTTAAGGCCAGATGATGATCATCTTGGGTCACTGCTGCTTTCCCATTTCTGTCTTCCCATATTTTTGGTTGACTGGTTTATTCCTCACGTGGAGTATTTGGGAAAGTCTTTTGTACCTCTGTAAAATGTATCACAGAAAGTAATAAACTGAAAGTAGCTTTAATCCTTATTTTAAATAACTTAAGGTAATTTCCATTAGCTTCAACCTTAGAGGTGTTCACAAATGAGGGATGTGGTGTTAACATTTTGGCTTAATGATTTTGAGTAATTTTTTTCCTTTATGTATGCCCTAACTTTAGGAACCTACAGGATGACAACCTTTCTTAAAAGTTGTGACTCTAACAGCCAAGTACTTTTAGTCATACCAACTGTCTCAAGGGTATGAGCAAAAGTTTAAATGAATAAATTCTAGAAAATATCAAAGAAATATAAATTCAAATTTCTAGTTAGCATGTCTTCACTTCAAACTGCTCCTAACTGCTTTAGAAAGCCTTAGTTTTTCAGAGTAGGACAGTAATAATATAGCTCATTAAATGCTCACATTAATTCACTCCACCACCCTATGCCTCTGTCACATGTAGTTCAAATTTGCTCAGAAGTTAGTTTCTTTCAAAATAAGTCATCATCCTATCAGGATCTGAAGTGTTCTCACCCCCACCCCACCCCCCTGGGGCTCTATGGCCATTGCATTTAATTTAATTTAGGGAGAATCTGAATTGAATCTTGTCGTACTCTCCCCTGGGAAAGATGTGCTTCACAAATGAAGTGTTGCAGACAAAAAAGGAGCACGCACAAACTTGGGAGCTGTGAATCTTCCCAGACATTCATTTGCATATCTCCTCTCCTTCTCAGTGGGAACTGGAAACAGCTTTGTGTTTGCCCTGAAACTAGCTGTTCCTCATTGAGCATCAGGTGTACTTAATGCATTTTGGGTAGGCTCTTTTTGAAGACACCTTCTTGAACTGTTCTTTTTCTTTTCTCTCCTYTTTTTTTCTCTTGACAAATAGCAAATAAAAATTTGTTACATAATGGTCCTCTAGGTGCTGATAGTTAAGTTACTAAGGGTTTGGAATATTGAGGATGGATTGAGGGTAGAGTAGCAGATGAGGTCACCACCTGTGACCTGGATTCATGAGGTTCTATCTTGAGACGTGGTTTGATTCCATGAGCTGCTGAATGTGGTAAGTCATGCTGAAAAYCTCCAGGACTTAAAGAAACCAGAGTTGAAGATATTTAGGTTTCTTTGATGGAGTATGGAGTTAATAGCCTACTTTTTTTGYTGGTTAGCCCAGGTAATATGGGTTGCCTACTTGAATTAACATGGGTCACCAGATGCCAAAACACACCATAATTCCATCTGGCCTGGGTGAAAACCTCCCTTGTGAAATTTCATTTTAAAGTAATTCCTCAAGATTCAACTTATGCAGATGGCAGAGTTTTTCCAAAACAACACCAATACTATGCTTTTTTAAAATAAAAATAAATTTAAGTGGAAGATGTCCATTGCCAGATCACAACCATTAGCTCTGTGTTTGCACCATTTCTATTTCTTTGTGCTTTGCTGCATGAGGGAGTTCATCAAAAGAGCTGCAAATGTGTAGACATATAGGAAAATGTGTGGGCAGATTTTCATGGCTGGTTTCAGAGACTGAGTACATAAGGTTGAGACTAAGTTACAGCTAGGAGAGGTTATAGCTTAGAATAAAATCAACAGAGAGCACACACCCCCACACTCTTCAGCAAAAAACAYTTTATCCACTCATTTATTTTTATTTCCTCTTTCCCTGAAGAATAAAACCCACAAAAGTCCTTTCAATAAAAAAAAACTTCTCACCATTGYATTACTTCTCTAGGCTATTTTGGCCTAACTTTATCCCACCTCAATATTGATGCTTAGAAACATGGGGCACAGCTTAAGACAGGTAACTGGATGCTGTCATTGTCAATGGAGAGTTCTAGTACTCCCATACTTTTAATTTCTTCTTTTTCTTATTTCCTCTGGAAAATACTGCATGTCAAGAAAGGAAAAAAATAGTGAAAAAAAGAAAACCATGTCATTTCAGGTTTCATTGTCTCATGTGTCTTCTTGTTAAAGTGCAGCATTTGGCTAGGACTTTCTTGTCAACTTACAATTCAATGTAAAGTGACAACTGCAGCCAGACATGGTGTGAGCTCTAAAAGGATGTGTCCATCAACAGAGCTTTAAAACTGAGGAGGGGGAAGGTTCATAAAATAGAGTTATAGTACTTTCCCATCACATAAACAATAAAACATGAATTATATTTACATTTCAAAACAATTTAAAGACTTAAAGCTCTGTTGTTTTCTTCTTTTTTTTTTTTTAAATATATTAATTAAAGCTGTATGCATTTAAAAATGGCATAATCTGAGACCCTTTGAAAGATCCTTCCTTTTATAGCTATGTCTTACTAGTTCAGGAATGAGTAATGTATCTTGAATTTCAATTAGACATCCAGAGGTAACTCAAATAATTGTTCCTATTCTATGCATATTAAAATTCTGGTATTGAAAGAGACCTTCTTCACTCTGAAATGAATAAATTAACATAGGAAAAAAATTGAAATTTCACTTTTTAAAAAAAGTAATGTCAATATACTCTGAAAGTAATGATCTTTTTTGACAAACATTTCAAAATTTTATATTCCAGATTTTGTATTCCAGATCAGAAYGCATTATTACTATTAGAAAATAATCTGGCACTGAGGAAAAAAAAACTGGAAACAACCCACATAAACCCCATTATTTACTAACCTTCTTATAGTTAAGATTTTCCTGGTATATTAGTTCTTAAAAATCAACAACAACATTGAGAAAACAAACACCTCCCCCMAAAAAAMCCCCACAACAACAAACCAAAGCACAAAACCAACCAACCAAAACAAACAAAAATGAAGGCAAATTAATTTTTCCCAATTTTGCTAATATCATTGCAACATGTTTGTTATGCATTTTACCTGTGTTTCTCTGCAAGATAATAGTGCTTTCATATCAGGAGTTTTTCTTATCTTAAGCTACTTTGATGTTTAGGTAGAAACATTCTCCTATCTTTTTGATAAAATAAACAAGTTGATCTCTTAAAATTTGACATTTTTCTCCTGACATCAAATCATTTCAAAAGATATTGACTGACATTTTCCTCTTCTTCACACTTCTCTTACAATGATCAACATCAAATACAAATTCATTCTTTCCATCTTTGCCTCTCGACCACCTTAGATGAAGACACGAAACTTCTTCRCATTTGCTTAGAACTCGTTTTTTTAAAGCAGAGACTGTAAACAGTTCTAATCTTTATAACTTCAAGTTTTCTAATAACTAAATCTTTTTTAAGGTGAAAGTTTTTGAGAACACAACATTCTATACTATGATATGCAATATTTCTTTATTCATAAATATTTATTACCCTGCATAATCTTGCTCCTTGGTTTATAATCTTTCCTGGCCATACGGAAAATAGGGTCTACAGCATAACTAAGAATCTTCTATGGTTATCAGCCTAAATAACATAGTAACTCAGAGTGAGAGACAGGGGAAGAATGTGTGATTAGGAGCTGCTTCTGCTGCTGTTACTGATTTCATCTAACAGCCACAGCCCCCCCTGAAAAAACAGGTGGCTTCAAATGCTGATTGCATATAATTTTGTTTTTAATGTTACACATTTGGAATACCACGAACATAAACCTTTGATGACAAAGAAAAATATTTAAACAAACAAACAAACAACCCATCAATTCTTAATTCTGAGCCTACTAGTGCTCTCCAAAAGCCAATTAGGTATGTTGAACAGCTACTAGTGTTAGACTATTCTGGTGTTTTCATGAATGCACAGAAGCTGCTAATCTGCTATGGATGTCACATACTAAGGCTATGCTGAGCTGCCAAAGCGTACATTCAAAAAGTTACTCAATATAGTAGTATAAAGCATATGGAGTATATTTATATACCCTCCACTATGTACTGAAGGGAAAGGTGTGCTATAAAAGACCTCATAAGCACACAGTAGAGTGTGTCACCTGCTCCTGCACTCTATATTGTTATGTCAGTGAGTGACTTTATTAGCTAGACAAGAACTGCAGGCAGGCAGTAAGTGATGTATATTAACAACTTCTCTCAATTATATCAGGTCCTGACCCTGCTCCCGTTGAATTCCATGGCAAAACTCCCACTGACACTGATTCTGTAGGCTTGGGATTGCATTTAGTAGCATTTGGAGAAGATCTTTAATTTTAACTGTATTTTATACAGACTTAGAGATAGAGAACATTCATCTCATTTCACAAAAGAGAGAAGATAGTCAGTGGCTGAATTTAAGGTATTTTCTGAAGGTCATAGCTAGAATTACTGAAGACAGAACTGAACTCACAYTCTTGGTTTTTTGCAGACATTCAAAGACAGGCAGAAGTGAACTGGCCAGGAATATAGGTTTTGGAAGGGCTGGAGGACATATTCAGTGGAAGGCGCTGCATATGACCTGCACACCTATTGCTGGGTTTGTAAGGGAACTCTGAATGGAATGAAGAAAAAAATTTCCTTTTTCGGTGCTATTAATTTGCAGTTAAGCAGAATATTGGACAATATGACAAACTGATTAATTTCTGCCCTTTTTAGGGGCCTGCAACTACCTTACAACTGGCAATTATGCACTGTGTACCCAAATCCAAGAAAGGAAAAATAGGTGATTGCAACTGATTGATAGTGCACGGAAACCTGACTGACAGCAGACAGGAGCATATAAACCTGCTTAACAAGGATATTTAATGCAAAGTGGATGTGTTTGGTTACATATAAATACTCTCTCCAGAGTTACACTATCCTGTCAGATTTTATGCTACAAATATAAAGGGTTCACATGCAGCTACTGGCACATAAGGCTCTCACAGCTGTTCTTGAAGGAAATAATTTCTATCACCAGCTGTAGTTCTCCTCCCCAGGGATGCAACCTCTACAGTTCTGTCCCTTCTCTTCTATTCATTCCTTATCAACTAAACATTAAAAA
>QVAJ01000103.1:478112-493251 GCA_003546035.1 Mixornis gularis | reverse complement strand
ATACTGACCAGGTATAGACCTTTGCCTAGAGACATAAGTGAGGCGTTACTTGAAGATACTTTTTAATCCATTGTTGGGCATATGGGTTTGTTGTTATCTGTATGACACCCTTTTTTGTTCCTGATGTCTGCTGATATGCAGAAACTCATCTGTAAAGGAAGATTGATTTGGGAAAAAAAGTAAACTAAAAACAGACACAAAAGAATATTGCAAAGGAATTTTTATGCCTATGGAAATGCCTTGTGAACTTCAATAGAGATAAAAATATCAGATTTTTTCAAAAATAAGCACAGTATTTTTTAGCTTAAATTAAATCCCATTGCATTGAAATGCCAACACACAAGAGCATTTAATGTAACTTCAGAGGCGTCAGTGGAACTTCAGCTTGTACTTAGAGTTAAATACATGTTTAAAATGCCCATCAGTTTTGGTTCTTAATATGCAATTATATCCTTTTTGAAATCTTTAAGCTACTTATGAATTACAATTATTATTGGTCATTTTATTTTGCTCAAAGCCTCACTTCTATAAAGAGAAGTACMATAAGAGGTGCAGAAAAGTTTCAGTCTGCTATTGAAAGAAGCCTACCATTTTTCTATGGTGAGAATTCTTTCAAGCCTCTTCTTATTCTATTTACTATAATCCACAGCAAAACTCAAGTTATAATCTTTGTTCTTTATGTATATCAATCATCCCCAAATAATGTCGTCTGCTCAATGTAGGTATCTTCACAGAAATATTTTTAGCGTCATCTCTCTATCTTCAACCTCCCTTTGCTTTTACTATTTATCAAATAAAATATTTTGTGTTGTATCTGTAAATATTGACATAAAAGCCTACCTGMTATAGATGCAGTATAAATAGTGCTACATTTTATTAATTTTAAAAATTCTGGTTTTGTGGAACTTCTATATGAACAACGGTATTGTTTTTTAAGTCTGTATCTCTAGAKCTACTCAGTTCTGCAGAGTATTTCTAAAAGGCTGTGAAATAAGTTATTCTTCTGGATACACGAGAGACATGCAGTGGAAAAAACAATAATTAAATCATCAGCTCTTTGATAATCATGTTTGAAAAAAGGAAAAGTAAAGGATTTTTGTCTGTTTTTCCAAAAAGGTCTTCTCGAATCTGAAAAAAGTAATAACTCTGAAATTATGTCTTTGCAAAACTTTCAAACTTTCCATGAAAATCATTAATTCAAAACTTGGTCAAATGAAAAAAAACCCAAAAAACAAAAACAAACAAACAAACAAAAAAAACCCACAACCTTTTTTTTGAGTGAAATTGTGTATCCCAGAGGTTTTCATCCACTTGCAATACTTATGCACTTGGACATGGATAAATAAAATAAAATGAAAAAGTCTTAGTTCATGGTCTAAGTCACCAATGTGCCTATCTTTACCTTCCCTTTTCTTGTATTCTTCATAACCTTTGCTAACATATTTTTATGTTATCATTTGACTATAACTTACACCAAGAACTTATATATATATATACACACATGTATATATACACACACATATATATACACATATATATGTAGATGTAGATCATATAAACAATCAGTAGCCACGAGAATAGTCACCATTTTTGATAAAGATAGCTATTGCATAYTTATGACAGAAATAAAAGTCCCTTCTATGACTTTCTCAGGTTGAGGARTGTCTAGACTGGATCTATGGCAAAGGGTAGATTTATTTAGCCACGATGCTGTATAATATTAAGTAGACATTTAAACTCTTCTTGAACCTACTAATCTGAATATTACAATGACAAAATTAGCTGGACCTGCTCAATTTGCACAGACTTGAGTTTTGCATCAGTTTCTGTAAATCTATCAGCAAGAAATTATAACATTCTCTTCCTTTTAACATATTTAAGCCTTTGCCAAGGGTATTTGCACCCAAGAGCAAAGGTACTCTGCTCAGAGCACCAGAGAACAGTGAAGTTCAGGTCCCTGAGCTAGTGCTCTGCATTAGTCATCAGCTGCAGCTGTGCACTGGTTTGTCAAAGCACAGATCACCCTGGAAGATGAAAATTTAGTGGAATTACACCCACTGTGTCACAGTGTAAGYAAAGCTGATATCCTGAAACAGTGCTGTCCAGACTTGTTTGTTTTCACTTCTTTGCTTTGAATCACCTCCTCACTTTGCAATAAAAAAAAATGAAGTTTATAATCTTCATAAACTTTATAAACATGGAGAAGCAAATTATAAGAAATAGAAGCCATTTAATRTTGTTAATAATGTTGATTCCAACAAAGAATTACCAAAAGTGGATGGGAAAAGAAATTAAAAGAAACATAAGRTACTACAAGTATTTGTGACTTTTAATAGCAACCGATAACATTATTTCAACTAGCAGATTTCCTTGCTCATAGTTTAGGATGATCTAGATGGTATCCCAAGGTCGGATTATTATTCAGGTATTTCTGATTTCTTTTTTTCTTTCTTTTATATTTGGAGAAAGTTTGAGAATCTAGACCAAAATAAAATCTGGATATGAATGATATATATTCTTAGGAATTTTTTTTGCTCATTCACTAAGTTTAGAAAGTATTCTGGGAAATAAATTTCAGAATCATAAAGCTTAGAGAAACTTCTCATKATGAGATCTTCATTAGGTGTAAAACAGCTGCAGATGTGTGTCAATTTATACCAGGTGCAGATCTGACCTCTGGCATTYGGTAGGTTTTATTCACATTGTTATCCACATATTTTTGCATTTATATTTTGARATCCGTGCTTCGTTGATATCTACTTCAGACAACTTTATCTGTCAACCACCTAGACATGGATGCAACATTCACCACCTCTATTTGAATACTTGAGCTGTACTCTCTGGCTGGATGTGGGAATTTCTACGGTCATCATTATAATCTGTGACTGAAGGCTCATATTTTAGGGGTTCTACCTACATATTCAAGGTGCCTGGAAATATCATATGCAGAGACTTATTTGTGTGGCAAAGGAATTCAGAGAAACCCAGCAGGAAACCAGTATAGGAATTGAAAAGCTAAAAATGTTCAATGAAATGAATGTAAGGTTCTCACAGTGGGATGATAAAATAACGTCTCTCTTGGTTTAGCATTTAGAGTTGGGAACCCACCCTTGGAGAAGAATGTTCAGGTAAGATTAACGACTTTTTTAATACAAGGAGGTAGAAAAGGCTCCAAGGTGGAAGAGCAAATTCCATGTGTCCGTATCTTCTTGTTTATCATTTGTCACATTGTTTCAACTTGGGAAGGGAGGAAAAATAACCTAGATATCTTCTACCACCCTAACTTCTGATCAGCTGTTTAGTATTCTCCCACTGATATTTTTAAGTTGTTGTGTTTCCTTTAAGATAAGCAGATTTATGTACATTTAACATGCAGAGAAGAGGGGCATGTAAGTCAACAACTACCACACAAAATGTAAGCATATACATTGAGAAATACTCTCATCTATCAAAAAATCCTGATCTATCTCTATCAAGGGTCTACCAGGTGATCTCAGTGRGGTTTTGACCATAATCCAGATGCTTAAGAATATTTCTTTCCCTACTCTCTCTTCATTATAAGTGAGGAAGTCCTCAGATAATGTAAGGAATAATTCTCTTTATATTCAGCTCTGCCAAAAAGAAAAAACTTTGCTGATTAATACTGAAATAACCTAGCCATCCCTTCTTTTTTACAAYGCTTTGGTGTCCTTTTTTGTCTTCCATTTTTTTTCTCTTGTAAGACATGGTGGACCTTAAGATAAGCGATTAAAATCCAGCATCAGTCAAAGGTAGGCGGTGAGGATGACATTAAAAATGCAACTTTTCATCTAAGATTAATTTGTAGTTTTATTGAGTGTAATTTACTGGAATTTTCAGCAGCCTTAGTATGTGTGGTTTTGTCTGTGTATGTGGAGGCAAGTTTGGGCATGTTTACAGTAATATTTCACCATGCAAAGCTTTGATGGCTCTGGAATTTCCTGCTATTTACACTTGTTATCCCTTAAGGGTCTCAGAACAGCGATAGTTTCTTCCAAGGATTCCCTCAGTTGTGTTTTGAGCTTCAGTCAGAAGAAAACAAATGCACCACGTGACCCCTGGGCCTAATTACAGCAAGAACAAGACAAAATTTGCATACCAAATACTCCTGGAATCTCAAACACTTAAAAATAAGACAAAATGCTGAGATACAGGTGTGTTTCTCCTGTTGCTGGGGAAAAAAAAGAAAAAATCCACAAGATCCTTGGGTTTTGTGTGTTTAGGAAAGGGAAAAAATGCACTGAAAAACTTATTCCTTGGGAATTATTGGCTCATATCTAACAATTATTATTTCATTATTTTGTCTACAGCTCCTATCAAGTTCTCTGGATATTCTCTTATCTTATTTTATTTTTCTCCTCTTTACTTTCCTACAGAAATTCTCTCCACGTCAATCTATATTTAATGACTTTGGYTTAAGCTTTATTATGAATTCACACCCTTTGATTTTTTTTTACAGCAGAGCTTCCAGGTTAACTCTTTGGAATATTTTTTCAGTAAACTTTGAAGAGCACATAGACCCCTAAGAATCCAATGGGAATTTGGCCAGTTTTGCTCAGGTTTTCATTCTCTCTCCCCAGCAGTGGGGAGCTTTATTTTTATGAGAGGTTTTTTTTTAAAGTTTATTTTCATGAGAGATTTTTGTTTGGTTGGTTTTTGGGTTCTTCTGTTAATCTGGCGGTTTTTGTTGTGTTTTGTTGCTTGTTTGTTTATTTGTCTTTTTGCAAATATATTCCAGTAAATGATTTTGAAATAACTCACTGCTGGAACCAGCCTGTCACAAGAAGGTACRCAGGAATTAAAGAAATATGCATGTGTTAGAGCATGGCCATATTTGGCAGATGTAGATGTGTGATAACCCCTCCCACAACCAGATGTGAGCATTCAGATCAGTGGAAATCAAAGAAGAAAATCTGGCACAAACTTCAACGCCCTTGAAGTATACCAGGCATCTGCCAAAATTGTCAGACTAAGCCTGCAGATCTTCAAAAGGGCTGCATTTGGCTCCATGTTCAGAAGTAGCTTACAGAGTGCCCTGCCAGCATAATGTTGGCACAGATAGTATCTCTACCTTGAAATTAGTTTTAGGTAAAGACAATTTTATTTCAGCTCACGGAAATAAAAATTGCCATAGCACACAAGAAACTGATGGATCGGAAATGAACTTTTGAAAACTGCTGGCGCCAGATYCTGCAGAGAAAAAGATGAATAATACAATTTGCCCAAAGGGGAAATTTCTTCTTAAGCCCTTGAAGGTAGAAACTAGCTTATGCCCTGAAGCAAATGAACTTATATTGCTTCCAAAATTATCTTTTGCTATTTATTATTATTATTATTATTATTATTACTATTAATTATTAGCATGATTACTGGTACATCCTCTAGTTATTTTTATTCTTTTACCATATATTGTATTTATCAGCATATAGTCTTGGAAATGTCCAGTTCTTTTCCTTTACTTTTTTGTTTTCTTTCCCTGCTGAGAGTTTGTTAATGGATGTAATACAGAAATAATGGTTATAATTTGCAGCTAGAGAATTGCACCCATTTAGGGATATTAAAGCAGTTTTTCCAAAGACTATTAAATTTAGCTTCAGCACATCTATTTTGAGTTGGGTAAATATCAACATTTCATCCATAAAGGAATTAGCACAAATGGAGACAAGGTCAGATTTTCAGAGTAGGTYATTTAATATTTGAAAACCCAAAGAKCCCATWTTCAACTTAGTTTACTTCCCTATGAAAACACTGAAGTTCTTTGAAGTTTTAGTGTGCAATGGAGCCTGGGAACCCCTGAAAATCCTCTGTCTATTCCTGATTTCCATTGCGTTTTTTCACACCAATATGGTCTTTTGTATTGTCTCTTCTCTTTCCTGCTGATAGAAGAGTAGTTTCTGCTCTGAGGAGTTTACAATTTGAATAGACAAATATAAAGAATTACAGAAAGTAGTAAAAGACTGAAGCTGGAACAGAGGTCCAAGAGGTATTTCAGTTTGGTAGCCTTCACTAAATCAGTAGGCTAAGAATAGAGCCAATGTCTCTGAAGTTATTCCCCAGTGATGTAATAGCTGACCTAAATATTAAAGGATCTAAGCCTCTAGATCATCATTGTTTGAATAGTTTGTGTGACATTGGGAAATGTGGTCAGGGTCTGAGCTTTAATCAAATGCATTTTTTCAAATTCAATGTAACTTTATTAAATATATATATATATATATATATRTRTATATATATATATATATATATAGTGACTACATCTTCACCCACTATGGGATGGCGTATGGTTTAAGTTTCTAGGAGACAAGTTGCAATTCCAAAGAGTAGAACTCAGGGTAGAAAACAGGAAAACACTAAGAAATATAACATCACTTTTCTAATTAATTGAGTTTCTTCCTCTACTCCTGAGCAGAGGAGGAAGAAAGAAAAAACAAACAAGCAACGAAGTCTACCCATTCCTGCAACTCATGAAGGGGGAGAAAGCATATTGTGTATCCTGTCTCATTTATCATTGTCACTATCAGGTCCATTCCTGGAGGAGGACAGGGTCCTCGAAAGATCTCTCCCACCCTTCTCACTGCCTGGTGTGCATCATGCATTCTTTGCTGAGTGATTAGTGAGGCATCTGTGGATACATTAATGTGGAAGGTTGGATGTGTTTGACAAGAAGTCAATGATTCTTTCTGACATGACTTTAATAGACCCGAAGAGGTGGTTGTGGGATGATACTTCTAATGGATATAGATATGAATGACCCAAGTTTTATGACAAAGGTCAATGATATTGATGATTAGTGTGGAGAAGATAATTTTACTGGCCTGGTAGGAGGCAAGTTACATGATTCATGAAAGGTTTCCCCACCCACACCATTATTTAGGATAGCAAAAAGTTCACAGCAAACAACAATTTTGCAATTTATCACATAATAGTGAAATGTTAGATAGTGTTGGTAACTGTGTGGAGAGGACAACGAAYCCTTTCTGATAATGTGTGTGAATAAGGTCTTTTCTACCAGCATTTCATATCTGAAAAGGAAGTTTCTAAAGAGGAAACTCAGTTAAAAAACAGCTGCTAAGGCATTGTACATCCTTGCCATCCAATTTCCATCCAGATCACTGTGTCAGAAGTCAAGGTATCTGTGATCCATCTAGCATTTAGTATTGATGACAGAATGAACTGAAAATTTCCTGTATCAACACAAGAAGAGGATTGGGATGTCATTAGATCTACCACAGCTTAGCCATTTTTCCCTATGGAAACTCAAAAGTGATGAAAGCAGTCCTTGTCTTCAGTAAGAGCATATATGTGGACACACACAATAAAAAAAGGAAAAATTATGATCGTACACAACATGTATTGTATCATGTTGTCAGAGAAAAGTGAAAACTGCCTGCCCAGCTCCAGAAATATGAAAGTTCAGAAAAAAGTTCATCARTGAGGTGAAACATATCAACTTTATCAATTTGAGGACTGCCTAGATATTCTTAATTGAAAGTTTCATCAATCAAAAATGTTAATCTCTCTTCACATAATTACTCTGTCATTCCCAAGAAAGAACTATTAGGGYAATTAAGATGTAATAAATATAAAGCCTCTTTAGTTATCCACTGGTGTTGACCATGCTGCATGCTTATCACAGCATTTTGTTCTTTTGGACCAGATTTGTACAGTTAATTCAATGTATAAGCCAGAAGAATTAAAACCAAAAAAAATAAAAATCACACAAATAATAAAATCTCTTTTAGCAAAAAGTAATACCTGCATAAGGAGTGAAGAGAAATAAGAAGGAAACTGGAGGCATTATCAAATTAATTTTTAGGACCTTAAAATACAAAAAATACTCCCAAAGCCTGGAAACAGTTCCTTCTTCTCACATTCTTTAAGATCTTATCGTAAATCTTAATACTAACACATTACTGCTAAATTAATCCTCTTTTGTGATGAGAATCAAATTCAGAACATATTGTATGATCTTTGAAGTCTGGGCATTCTTGACAGGAAGCACATTCCTGATAGTCTTTCACAGCAACTAAGAAGATATTTTTTTTGGTGGGAAATTACAATGTTACAATTTTTTGCTTCCAGTTAMCAAAAATTATTGTTGGTTAAGTACTGTATTTTACAAAATTAAACATCTAAATCATGTACCAAACAGAGAAATTCATTTTAGAATAGTAAAGTTTTGCAAAATATTCAATGCCTGATGGAATTTTCTTGATWATCCCTCCTTAGGATGGTGTACACTGAGCGTATTACTCTATAGGATAGTTAGCATATGGTTAAAATGTTTCTAAAATCATGGCAACTGTATAAAATAGATTCAGGGGTGGTGGRAAAAAGGTTGGGCCTGGATAGACCTGGAAAGGGAACCAAAACTATGCAGGACCTGGAAACAGACTAGGTTTTGTCTTTACTAGAAAGTGCACCTGTATAATCACCACATGATCAGTGATGTGATTGTTAATTGTAATGATTGTTTGGTGATGGAATATGATTATTATCTTAAACAAAAATMATGAGAAATTATATTTGGGGGGCTTGATGGAAACTACAAGGATTCATGCTTGGATAAGATCAATGTATACAATAGAACAATATGAGTTTATTAATTACTACATAGTTATATAAYGGAAGGGTATAAAACGTGTCCATTTCGAATCCATGTTGGAGKCAGATTTGGATTTGTATCCTGTACCCCTAATTCCCAGAGCTCTTCAATAAAAGCATCGGCATGTAATTATTCTGTGAGYGTGTGTCTCAACGCTAACCAGATGAGCCAGCAATGAGGGATCTGGAGACTCCCAGCTGATATCGTGAAGAGATGGAAGCCCCATGGTCTTCTTACAACAGCAGAAGTAACAAAAAAAGAAACAACAAGAAGCAGTCAGCCACAGATAGCTGTCTTTTGTTAAAAATAGGGAAAAAAAGGTSAGGCAAAAAAATATAACTTCACTCTTCCCACACTTCTACTCAGAGTGTGATGCAGGAGTATAGGATTGGGCAACAAAAAAACAGTTTTGGGAATAATATAGGAAGATTATGCAAATATTAAAGGAAACATTATTCAAAAAGGGGAATACAAGAAGTTAGAATTTGCAAAGCCCAGATGGAGGAACCATAATTAAGTTTGTTTCAAAAAAATTGTTCAAAAACTATTTGTGGCAGCACTAGAATCTAAGAAATACTTTATGCAGTATGGTATAACATGTGACAATATTTGAAAAAATGTAGTCATCCTCAAGGTATCTTGCTGCTAATCTTTCCTTCTTCACCCAGAACATTTTCTTCAGTGTGAATGTGCGTGAAGCAGTGTACATACTGTAAACATAAACCCTCCTCAGGCATGATACAACACACCTCACACAGAGCTTCAAGAAGTTTGTCAAAATGTGCACTCATACCCATGCCTCCGAATATTGATGTCTAAAGATTTCATCTTTTTTTTTTAAATATTTGTAGTTTTGTAGACTATTAATACGTGGTTATATAGCTCCTGGTGTTTTCCTACCCCTTCTCTTAGATTTTAGAGTAATAGGCCAGCCTTCTAACATATTCCTGAAATAGTATTTAGTTTTATTTTCAAGAGAATCTACAAGGAGGACATTTTTTGTTTTCCAAGCAGAATCTGATAAGACACMACAAGAAATGGGGCAAAGAAGCCCTGGACCAACTCCAATGGARTAGTAGCCAGGGAAAAATTACGTCACCAACCCCTCTTCTAATTGAAAAATATTTTTTAAGCAGGCTAATTTGTTAAACTTATAAATATTGCACAAAAATGATACCAGGTCTGCCCACAGCCCATAACTATGGAGGCACCCAGGAGCTTCCAGTAAAGGTTTACTTTATTWTACCATTTTAATACTGTTCAAGAGTGTCTCCTTTGATACATCTAACAGATATTAATAGACCTATTAGTATGCCTAACAGGTATTGATAATTCTAACAGATATTAAATGTATCCATGCCAACATCGACYTGTCACAAAGGAATACAAGATATGGACATGTAAGCACAAGGACAGAGGTTTGTTCCTTGTGTATTGTGAAATTTCTGTGTTTCATGAACATTCCAAGACTGTCCTGGTTCTGGCCAATTTTTGCAGCACTCTCGAGGGTCATGGCCAGGACCCTGGACCACTTGCAAGGGGCAGAAAAGGGGGTGGTTTTTTTCAGTTTTCTGGGGTGTTCTGTGGGGTAGTGCTGGGTGCCAGTCATTCACCTCTCTTGTACACTCTGCTCTGAGCATGGTTGTTGCTGCTGTTCATTTTCTTATTTCATTGCTAATAATTTTTTTATCATAAATTGTAATAAATTCATGTCTAATAAACTGTTCTTATCTCAACCAGTAATSCTCATCTTTTTGTGCCTCCAGGTCTCCTTGAGCAGATCCCTGCTTTTATTCTGCATGCTGACAGCATGAATTATAGGAGAACCTAAATTATTTGATATAGTGCAGTATTGTTTCTTACAGTCACAGTGCCATGGAATATTTTTTTTTTAATTGCAGAATAACTTTCATTTGAATGGATAAAATAACAAGCAAAGCATAAAATAGAAACAAAGTACAGACAATTAAAATGCTGATACCACCAATTATTCTGTTGAAAATAGTGTATAGTTTACTTTGCGATACCCAGGAGTGCTTCATCTGCTGTATCATATGAAAGGAAATCTCAAGGAAACCACAGTTTTCTCCAGATAATCAAAACCTGGTCTGTAATATCATAACACAAACCTGGTAAAAAAGAAAACAGACCTTTCAAGGATGCGTCTTTCCTGCCATTGAACATGCTGCCTCAGTAACAGGACTAAAATTCTTGTCATATTCTTCTTTAAAGGAAAGAAACATGATCAAACTGATAAAGTGATGTATTTTATGAATAATACATTGCTCAAGGGCTTCAATCTACATTATATACTACATAACCATAATTTGTAATGTTTACTTAAACAGTGGCTCTCAACAAAACACTTAGAATCACTTAGCATCTTGTCCCTGAGCAGTTTGCATTAGAAAYCTGGACTGCTTAATTTCATTGTGCTAAAGGCATTAACACAAGAGAGGAGGAAATCACAAAAAAAAAAAATCCTCATCTTGGACTGAAAGAAGAGAAAAATATCTTTCCAACACAACTTCAAAAGCATATTCTGTCTGAACTCACCATACCATATAGGATTAAATTCTCTTATAACTGTGCAGAATTAAACAATCATATAATTACATATGTTAGGAAAAGTCCAACAAAGGGCAGACCCTTTAACCTTCAGAACCTCAATTTTTCATCTGCCTGTTATGCAATCTGTGAGTTCCCTTCCCATTTAAAATAAATTAATGAACACCAAACCTACTTTTAGGCTGTTTCATCAATGCAGTCTAAAGGGATATAAAGTAAGGAGATTTTCTTTGGCTGGAATCCAGATACTAATAGTGTTAAAACGCCTTCTTACTGCTTTTGAGCCAGTAGTTAGGTCAAGTAGCCAAACAGATTTCAAAGGGTGTTTAAATAAGCAGTCTATTTAAAATTGTCTTGGAACCAGCATGTTTTGGTTGTCTAGGCTCAAAATACCAGGTACTGGGAAACATAAAAGTAATGGTGACTAGTTGGTTTGGAAAGAAATAAAAAACCCATCAGGGTTGTATATGCAGCAATTAATTTTATAGGAATATATTAGGTATTCATTATTATTCTTCCAYATGCCTCTAAAAAAGTGAGTTTTTTTAAAAGACAATAGATCCAAAATGATCAAAAGGAAAGCTATTTAAAATTAAACTTACTAATAGGCTGGTGGAGCTCAGCAGCACAAAATATCATTAAGCTAAAAATGCATTAAACATGAGGCAAGCTTTTCTCAAGAAATGCACTTCTGCAAAACCCAGCAGAGAAAATATGTACTAAAAAAAAAGGGAAAAAGGAAAAAATATATTAACTTCATTGTTTTAGAATTTGTACAAGTAAATGATACAGTTAGGAGAAATCCTTATTATGATAAGAATCTTTATAATTTTCTAACTGATTCTCTTTTAATAGATTCAGAGACTAGTTGGTAACATTCTCTTAGAGGTATGTTCTAATCAATAGTAACTGAGATGGTTTGGATAGCTTCAGTGATGTGCTTCTGTGGAAAACGCCTTATTAGAGTTGATCAGAATACAGAATTTCTGCTCATCAAAAATCCTTATGTTTTGTCAGCTCTTTTAGGGTCATTTAATCAGCTCATTTAATCTTGAAATGAAATGAAAGGTTAAAATAACCCAGTACTATGAAGAACAAAAATTTTTTGCAGTAATTTAATTTGAAATCACTGAACTGTTTTATTTTAATGTCGAGGTAACCTCTCTGTTGACTCAAATCCCTTCTTTCAGGAAGTTTTCTGCCATTGAAATGTGACCCATCAGCCACAGCATCACAGGGCTTTATTGTGCCTTCCATCGCTGTACATAACGTGTACCATGGAAAAAAAATCCATTTTTTTTAATAAAGAAAAAGAGAGGATAAACAAATACTGTCTATTTATTTATGTGTCCACTCATTTAGTGGATCTTGTTTTGTGCAGTATTTCTAAGAATAAAAAAGACCTGCGAAGTAAAGGGYCTAAGATCAAAATGGACAGTATTGAGTGGGTTTATACAAGAAGATTCTTACTGTCCACCATTTGCATATCTTTTACCCTAAACTACCTCCTAAGTTTTATAGAAAAATGAACTTGAACTTTTATTGGAAAATGAGTGAATGTGTCAAAACATTTTGGTTGTGCTATGACTAAAATTTTGCTGTTTCTTTGCTGTTTTGCTTTAGAGATTTATCCTAGGAGGATCCTGCTGAGGCCACAAAAAAGAAAGATAATAAGCAAGAAAGATTTATTTTTTGCCTTAAAAGAAGGCACAAACATACCAAAATGGTGACCACAGATTAAATGCAAGTATTTATAGCACTGTGATATTGATATGTAACATCATTATAACGCAGAAAACAGCATATATTTAACAAAGCTAGGCATAAATATTTAAATATGTAACTGCCAAAGGACAAAAAATCCCCATGTGGGATACTTAAGCATGCAATATAAAAGTCCAGGCAGTATAATCATCAAGTAAGAACTATGGGTGTAGAATAAGCAGAAAAGAATGAGACCAAGTCTTATTCCTAAATCTTAAAAGATATTGGATGAAGATTAGGCCCCTCTTTCCATTTCCTTTAGAGTGTGGAGAGTATGGCATCAAAAAGGAGATGGAAAAGAAGGGAAAAAACAAGCCACCTACTCAATTTTTGGCTTCTTGTGTCAAATAACTACGGTGTCTGATCATGTCAATCCCAGTGGGTATGCCTATCAAGGAGTATAGTACTAATTGTAAGGAAACATTCATGTATCCCAAGAGCAGTGAACTGTTTAAGTGTCTGGGCTCCAGTGGGAAATGAAATGGCCATTGTCAAAGCTGCTTAAAGATCTGAAATATATCACTACCCAGAGACAAAATGAATAAAGAAGAAATAGAATTTAAAAATACAGTGGAAAGCAATAATATGATTAATACTTTAAGTCTTTTTACTGGTAATATTATGTCACATTTATTAAACTTCCTTTAAGTTTGGTTTTTGTTGGTGGTGTTGTTTTTTTTGTTTGTTTGTTTGGTTTTGGKTTTTTTTGRTTTTTTATGCTGTAGTATTTAGAGGTGCTAAGTGTCATTATTCCCAGTTTATTGATAACTGAGACATGGAGTAATAAAATAACTCATCTAGGGTTTCTACTTGGCCATAAGTTAGTCTTCAAATAAAATGTACAGTTTCTAATATTCAATCCCCCATTCAATCATTTGGGTCATAAAATTGAAGATACTACAGTGGTCATTATCGTGACCTCTGATCTCTTGCTATGTTATTCGTCATTTAAAAGTAATTTTTTAATAAGAACTATAGGAAAAAAGGAGCCGTTAACCCAGAAGGTAATAACCTACCCTCAGCAAARACTATCTTTTATCTGGATATTTATATGCTAGTTATCTCTACAAGTTTCTGGGAACTATCACATTCTGTCACACTTGTAAGATATTATAGGGTTGGGAATCATGAGCTGACAATCCCAGCTAGTGATATGAAGTTGAACAATTTATTCTAAGCTTGTTCAGGAGCTTACACATCTGTATGGAACCTGGCTCTCAGGAACTAGTGATGAGTAAGAGTTTTAAATGGGTCCAGAATGAATTTCTATTTAATGATTGAAATATTCCACTGGCCTAAATCATTCTGTAGTTATATTTGGTCGTGCAGCTTCTAGACTAAGGTTCATTTATGATAACATTAATACGGCTATGACTTAAATTGCTTAAAAGCTGGTAGCATCAGAATTCATTTTCTTTCCTTTATTAAACATTTCTTTTATAAGGAGTTGAAATTTGGTACAGAGAAAAGGCAGAAGTCCAGCATGGATGGGATAGCCTTAATTATTACCTAGAATTACAGGACAAGACCCTGAATGGGAACTACAGCAAACATTACCGCTCTCAACAGTGTTGGAGGAAAGTGTTTTATTTTTCTATTCAGTAAGTAGAGTTGGAATATTTCTGTTATGGGAAGGGAGGTAAAAATAGCAAAAAGAAAAATAAACAAAGGAAAGACATGAAAAAGAAAAGAAGGAATAAGACCCAGAGAGGCAGCACTGCTGCTTCTCTTGCCATCAGAAGAATGGAAACTCATCCTTGGATAGCAGTGGTTGCCTGATGAAAGGCAAACAATTRCTGTTGTTGACTGAAAATACTTTTCTTCTGAAACAGAACTCCTCCTCCCCYATCCCCTCCCTCAGGGGCAGTAACTGCAGATGTGCCTTTTCATTATGCCAACAAAAGAGAATAATACCATAACTACATTATTCTCATTGTTCTCATTGGCAATCTGCTGCCTTAGGAAACTTCCAACTTTGCCTGTGGCTAAAGCTGATGGTGCTGTCCTGGAACTGTTCAGCTCTTGTGGAAGAGTCATTTAAGGAAAYTACTCAGAATTCTGCTAAGGGCTTCTTTGAGGGGCATTCAGTGCAGTGATCCATGGCTATTGGAGTAATTTCTGTGATTTCTTCTGTGTACTTTCTGATGTTCATAATTTTAATCCCATAGCAGTGAAAAAACAAAA
>QVAJ01000103.1:449458-466071 GCA_003546035.1 Mixornis gularis | reverse complement strand
TGTTTGGTGGGTTTAATGTTTGTTTCTTTGGGGTCGAATTTATTGTTGTTGTTGTGTTTTGGGGAAAGGGGTTTGTTTTTCATTTTTTGTCCTAGACATGTATTGAATAATTTGCCAGTGCACAAGTGTGTTTCTCACTCTCATTTTCTCATACCGAAAAACCAAAATGAAAGAAAACAGGGCTCCGTAGAATTCCTTCRTTTTGCAGTAAAGTAGGTAATTTTAGACACTGGTGGAGGAAGTAGGCAATCTCACTGGACACTAATTTAAAAAGCAATTTAGGATTGTAAAACGACACTTTAAAGTTGTAATCAAAATGATGTTATTTTTAGTGTTTATATTAGTGATTTGGACACTGAGTTTTAGTATGTCATGTATTCCAAGATGGTGAAGATGTTGATCATCTTTAAAGAATTGTAAATATTTTTGCTTAAGATAATTTCTAGATATTGCTTCCTAAATTCAAGTATTCAATTGTATTCAGAGATTACTCATTTTGAGATTTAATATGTGATTTTCCTAAGGAGTCAGGGATTTTGAGTACAATTCCTGAATACTTTACTCTTTTTCCACAGACAGAAAAATGACCAAAAGTGTCATGTCACCTACAGCCTGAAAAGAGCTATGGTTAATTTTCAGACATGCTCAAAATATTCTGCATCACTTTAGAGATATGTCTGAATAATGAGGACCAGTGATGAMTGTCAGAGTCTATGGGGAAATCCTCAGAGTACTTTCAGTAAATCAAAGAATGACGGAATGATTTGGTTTGACAGGAACCTTAAAGATTGCCATGGGCAGGGACACCTTCTGTTAAACTCCAAACCCAAATCCAACCTGGCCCTGAACACTTCTGGGGACACGCAGTCACAGCTTCTCTGGGCAGCTTGTGCCAGGGCCTTGTCACCCTCAAAGGAAAGAATTTCTTCCTAATATCTAATCTAARGCTACTCTTAGTTTAAATCCATTTCCCCTTGTCCTGTCAGTACATATCCTTGTAAATAGTCTCTCTCCATCTTTCTTGTAGTCATTCTTTACCATTCCCATGATCATGTTAATAACAGAAATGTAAGTGAAAGTGAAATGACTGTTTCTAGACATAAGTGAAGCTCCCTAGTAGTTACATCTTTTGTCTCACCCAATCATGTTTTCATGTCCTCCTCTGCAAACTGAAACCATATTCCCTCGGAAGAAAGTCATTGTTATCACAGGCCTGGTGCATGAAGGCGATCCAAAACTTCCATCCAATCTGTACCTTCAGAGTGCTTGGTCTAACCTTTCTAGAYCAATGAGCCACAGAAGTAAAGAAATATTTGAAAAAATGGGAATAATGTTAGTAAAGTTWCTGAAGCAATCTTCAGAGGGAAAGCAGAATGTGGCTGTAAAATCCCTGACTATCTACTGATGTAAATATTCATGGTATGACCACTGGCATATCAGTCTCTGCCCTTGGCCCTGCCCTGGGCTTTCTGTAATGGAACATTTTACATAGGTCAAAACATTGCCTTTGTTATGGGACATTTTGTGGTCCTCTCTGTCATAAGTRAAAAAATAATTCTCCTTCTTTGGCATATTTAGTGTATCACTAACATTTTGTTTCACAGTTGTTAATGGATACTTCTGATTTATTCAAAAATTCAAGCACTGAACACAAGGAATAGGTCAAACAACTTAAGTACATACAAATAATAACTTGAAATTTTCTAAAGGTCATTTCAAATATGTTGCTCATTCATAGTCATCCTCTCTAATATAATTTTAGTTAAAGATATTAAATATTTTCCTGTCCTCTTTTTTTGCTGATTTAACTTTCCAAGTTCCATATTCTATTTTTAACATAAATTTATGTGTTTCCAACCTTTTCTGTAGGAACATCTATGTACCTCACTATTATGCTTTTCCAGACATATCTCTATTAMAGATATAGAATGTGTCTAATCTATTGACAAGCACACTGTTGTTGGTGCCACTGAGGACACCATTCATGTTTATAAATACTATGGATCAAAAAAACTTATCAGGAACCTGATTCAGAAATCACCAGAAAATAGTATTGTGGTGATTAAAACCACTGTTTTTTCTTGGGTTGTATTAAAAGTGTAGGATAATTCAGTTCTGTAAAATTTAGGTGGGCCTAGGTCTGCGGTTTGTTCAGATGTGTGTATCCTTTGAATGAATTTCCCTTCTGTGAAATTTGATTGAAATCACTCCTTGTTTAATTGTGGTATGGTCAGAACTCACTGTAGCTATCACAAAATGTACACTCCACCCACACATCAAGACAGTGCTGGGTTTCACTGTTCTGCTTATTCTTCATGGGCTATTTCTAAGCTGAAGGCATTCAAAAGAATAGCCAACAAATAAAAAGAAGTTGAAAGAGAAATGCGTTTACCTTTTGTCATCAAAAAGACTCTGAAAACAAATCAAAATTTTGTGTGTTTTACCTCTAAGGGTCTTTTGCTTTTTTGTATCAAAGGGAGCTYTTGAATTTAACTCTTAGGGATTAACCTTCAATTACAGTTCTCTTTAAACTCTCTGTATTTATCCATAATTATGAAATGTGGGCATAGGAGCAGAAAGATACACGACAAAAGAGAAACCAAGAAGTTGGAGATGGATATTTCAAAGCTATGCTGGCTGTGTTCTGAAGTGACTTAAGATATGTTTGTTCATTCAGAAATGCTTTAATTTTTATGCCATCTCTTGTGTTTCTGCAAGACTTGTCTTGGAGACAGAATGAGAAATTTATTGATGCTTAAGGGTTTGACAGACTACTGTGCTGATTTTCTTATACTGGTCTCTAATTTCACATATTTCTGGAGTTTTTCTTTTGTTTGGGTTTTTTTGTTTGTGATTTGAGGGGTGTTTTTTGGCAGGTTTTTTTGGCTTTTTTTTTGGTTGTTGTTTTATTTCTTTGGTTTTGTTTGTTTTTGTTGTTGGTGGTGTTTTTTAAGTTTTATTTTTGGTTATGATTTTGACAATTCATGTATGCACAGCATACAAGCACAGCAGATAAAACTAATACTAGCAAGGTAGATCCCATTCTCTGCAATAGTTCAAACTAATCTCAGTACGCAGTTTGTGAAGATACAGCTAAATGCATGCAAGGACAGCTGGAATGGGAGTCCCTAATTTGTATGTATTTTTAGATGGTCTGCAGTAGAATTAAAGTAAACTCTTGCTTATGCTGCCTGTATCTTTTATTTATCAGTTACCGTTGTCCGTGCCTCAGCTTTAGCCATCCACATGCCAGCTGCCTAGTTAAAACTTATTATTTGTGCCCCATTTAAAGTCAAAGCAGAAAGATGAGCTCTCCCAAAAGATGTCTCACTCCACACATCTAAGACATCTAATTTAGCATTTAGCTTTCTCAATTCACCAGAGGCAGAGCTAAAGCAAGTGTCTTAAAAGTGTCTAATTCCACATGTATAATGTTAACTAAAATTGATACAAACTTAATTATTTTAATAAATCAATAAAAATTATGAGTTGCCTAGAAAAACTTCCACTGATTTCTTGGGTATGGGGATTAGACCATTTGGATTCCCTGTATTTTTCTGTACTATTTTGATTTTCCTCAAGTAGTTTGTGAAGTGTGGTTAGGTGTTTGAGCCCTGAACAAACATATTCTGAAGTCCTTTTTTTACAGACTTTTTAAACCTTAACAAGAAAAATGTTTGATCTTAATCAAAATGTTTGGTATATTATAAAAAATTTCTAAACTTTATTTGTATAGTGATGTTTTATCATATACAGAATACTTTCTGCAGATGTATAGAGACAAATGAGAATAAATACTTTGATACAAGATCCTTTTGTGTTCAGTTTGACGCCTTTTCTTTGCCCCCCCCAAATAACCCCTATAGAAAATTAGGAAAATATGATTTATTCTTTTAATATCCACAGTTGGTAGGCACTAACAGAATTCAAGTGATTTACTAGGAAAAAAGGCTTTTTTTTTTTTCAGAAAAATGAGGGTTTATTTCATCATTTAGTTCCTTGTTGGAATTAAACATCCGTTTAAATGATAGAAGCACTATGATGATTCAAAATAGCTGAGTATTTCTGAGCATTTGCAAACATGACTTTACCTTGCAAGTCCTAAAAGAAACCCATATATCAGCTGACTTGGGGCAGGTTTCATTTCTTCAATTGCTGTTACTTACTCAAAACTAATCCTATACAGACACCCAAATACAACAGAAGCAGAGAGCATATGAAGGCATGAATTAAAATAAAGAAATAAACAAACAAAATTAAAGCTTTCTGAGGGATTAGCCTTGGTGGGCGAATGCAAATTCTGGCTATATTTTATTCCAATTTAACAGTAAAATCTTGGTTTATTTTTGTATCTGAATTTGGGAATATTTTTTGTGATACTGTTCATTGCAGATGTATTTGCAATTGGTGTACAAATTGGGAATTTGTAGTAGCACAGAACCCTGATACACTGGGACATGTTGTGGAAAACAGGTAACTCAATAGCTGAAGAGAAGCCTTGAAAATAATCAAAATCCCTTGGAAACACATGTCATCTTTCACATCCCTGGAATTCTGTGAGATGGAGACTTGTTAAAAAGTCTTATAGCATGAACGAGATTATGACTTCTTCAACTTACTGTTACTTTTCCTCCTCCTTAGACTGAGTTAGTAAACACCTTAGTGCAGAGGTGTTCACTAAAAACTGAACTGAAAAAACTGAAATTTTCTTTTGCTTTTTCATGAGAATCACACTATAGTGTTTCATTCTGTAGCTTTGAAAAGGAAAAATAAGTAGTCAATGTTGTATTCCTATTTGGTTTTACAGCTAAGATAGAATGGATCTTTAATGGAGCATGACTCAGAAAAGCAGGGCTATTAACTCCAAATGTGTCCATATGACCATCCATGCCTATTTTTTCATCAGCAGATACCCAAACTTACTGATTAAATAAAACCCAGACTTGGAAAACAAGGAAGAGCAGAACAAACCAGCAAAAACCACTGTAATTTTCTAGTATTTGTGTTAATTTGAAATATAGTTTGTTTCAGGGAATTGATACAATCCACTGTAAAGAGGGAGCAGCTGCAAAGTACTTTCAAAATTAGAAAAATGTTCATGAAATTTTTGTAGTATTGAGAACAGGAATGTGACTTGCCTGTATTGAAAAAACAACCCTGGTAATAATAATGTGTTTCATTTAAAATTTAGCTGCAGAAATGTTAGTGAAATTCTAACTGTTCCAGAGCTGTTAACAGGTGAAATTGGAGGGAGATAAATGGAAAAAGGAAACTTTTTTGCAATGCACATAATGCCATTAATTTCCTTAGTTCTTTCTTGTTTTTCAGACTTGTGAAGACCCAATTAAACCTTCTGCTCAGGTGCTTTGCCAAAGGCAGGTGTAGTAGCTGGGAACTAGGTTATGACAATCTCATGTCACAAGTTGCTTTAAGCACAAGTTCACTGTATAATCAAAGGGAACTGGCTTACCTGATACAAGGTAGCTTGCATCTCCAAATCCTGGCTCAGAAGTTTGACTCATGGTTTTTTYACTAAATATAATTCCACTGGGGGAAGGATAAAGGCTTGATTTCCTTTGGTGGGATACAACTACATTTCTGATCCATGACTGCATTCCTAAGTGAAATATTGATTTGTGAAATCTGGGCTGACCCCTGCTTCTTTTTAAGCTAGTCTTCAGTACAGGATAAAAAGGTGGAAACCAGAGATATGCTGCAAAGGAAGTGGCAAGGGTTGGTTGCAAACGTGTGCTAAAATAGATCTGTTATAAAATCTCAAACAAAACCACTGATTTTACCATTAGAGAGAAAGGGCTGCATGGTCAGAACTCAGTGCTTTATGAAGGTATGACTCACACAGCCACAACAAATGATATTGTGTTTTTTATTCATCAGCCAGTTGACATAAAGAAAAGACAGCAAACTTTCATGGGAAACGTCTGCATTTTGGGTCATTTTGCTTTCCAAACGTGTGGCAATGTACGACTTTTGGCTGAGGTAGAGTTAATTTTTTTTCATGATATCCGGCATGGGTCTGTGTTTTGGATTTGTGATGAAGACACTGATGATAATACAGAGATGTTTTTTGTTATGCTGAGCAGGGCTTACACAGACTCAAGGCCTCTTCTGCCTCCTAACCCCTCACATCAGCCAGGGAATGCACAAGGAGTTGGGAAAGGTCACAGCTGGGGCAGCTGACCAAAACTGACCACAAGGATATCCCATAACATACAGCACCATGCTCAACATACAAAGCTGGAGTAAGAAGGAAGAACAATGGGGACATTAGGAGTGATAGTGTTTGTATTCTCAAATCACTGATAGTTGTGATGGAGCCCTGCTCTCCCAGGAATGGCCCTGAGCCTCTCTCTGCCCTTTGGAAAAGGGAAGGAATTCCTTTGAGCCTGTGTTTTGCTTTGCATGTTTTGGGGTTGGTTGTGGTTTGGTTTTGGTTTTGTTTTTGTTTTTTTTTTAACCTCTTAAACCTGTTAGACAGTCTTCCTCTCAAGTTTTCTCACTTTTCCTATTCTCTCCTCCATCCCAATAAGGGTAAAGTGAGAAAAATGGCTGTGTGGGACTGAATTGCTGGTTGGGGTTAAACCCTGATAGGCAGACATAGTAAGTCTGTGGTGTTTACCATACTATTTCATGTTTTTCAGGCTTAGATAATGCTACCTCACACAAACCTCACACAAACCTAAAAGATTGCACAAATCACAGGAGTCGGTGCTAACTCTCTTTCCTGAGCCTTCTACCAATGGTGATAACTACACTGAAAAACCTGGATAAGGGATATAAGCAAGAATTAGATGAAGCCTTGGACTCAAAGGTTAGTCTCAGGGTGACTTAGGCTCCTAAACTGACACCTAGAGAGGATTTAGATACCACAAGTCCAAACCAGAGGACTGAAAACCCTTTAGTCCATGTTCATTCAGCCTTTAGTTTCTCATTTTGTATCAAAGCCCTCCTGATTGCCTCTGAGAAGCTTTTGAGGCTATTTAGATGTACCTTTGTCTTGACAGAGACATTTTTGCACTCAGCTCACAAACAGTTGCTTTGTAAAAACTGCTATCAGATAAGAGAGCATGCCTGGAAATCTGACAAAATTGTGATAATTTTCCTACCAAAATAGAAATATTTATACTTTATTTAAAATGCAAATGTCTGAAACTGTGGGAAATTCAGACTCATTTTCAAGCCTAAAATGGAAACTGCCCCAAAATGGGAGTGAAAGAAACAGGAAAGGGGAGAGATGGGTGTTTTTTGTCTTCCTCTTGAAGTTGTGTTACTTTGCTGTAAATTTCTGATTCTTAGGCCACCAAGAGAGAAAAAATATAATCTTCATATAAATAAATAAATAAATAAATAGACAAATATTTCTAGGAATCCTTCTGTTTTGCCAACGAACTCAGGAGAGAAGGAGCTGTGGTTTATAGAACACATGAAGACAGACAGATTAATATAGAAATACATGATAAAAAATTAGGGATTTGAAAAAAAAATTAATATTAGCCTCATATCTTTACCTCTGAAATGCAATGAAGTTTCAGGAAAAAGCTTGCATTGCCTTCAAGCTTAAGGATGCAACAAAGCCAACATATCAAGTGACTCGTGGATGTTGCATCCTGATCCAGTGCACATTCAGAACTTGAAAGTCTCTCACTCCCCACCCCATAGATGCAGTTACTGATGTTTTCCCTTTTGGGTTTGATCAGCAGAAGGACTGAGGGAGTATCCCACAGGCACAGTACTGAAGTTCACACACCCCCCCAGTCCCTAGTTTCACAAATATTCATATTCACTTTTCCTCGAATACCAGCGTGGTCTCTGGCACACATTCTGACTTACCCAAACATAATACAGATACAGAGGTGTTGGGACATAGACCCATGAGCTCTGTGGCCACTGGTTCACTTCCCAGTTAACAAAATCTGTCTTGTGCAGTTATCTCTCTGAGTGCTAACTCTTAGACCTATGGACACTTAGACCCTCAGTCCCTGTCATTTAGATCTTGCAGCATTCATATGTATGACAGGGGAAAAAAAAAAAAAAAAAAAAAAAAAGAAAAGAAACTACACACAAGCAAAAAGCCATTAAATCTATTAATCAAGAAGGTAGTGATCAGGTACAGGATTCTATCAGGAAAGAACACTTTCTGGCAGTTTTCTTCAATGTAGCTGCCTCTTCTGTCTGCCTTACTTTCTATTTTCCTGCTTCTCCTCCTATCCCTCCTCAGCTCTCTCTTCCTCCATGTTTAGCACTTCAACAAATGATCACATGACAAGTTTTCCACAGATCCATAATCCCCTCATGATGTCTCACAACAGTCATGTAGGAGTCTCCCTTTTCAGGCTGACCGTGTCTGAGCTATGCCTGAGTAGTTTCATTATTGGTCATCAGCCAGTGGCTGAAGAGCTCAGGTTTTTCATTACTGTCAACATTATAGTGTTTTTGTTAACTTTGTGTGTCTGTGTACAGACACTTTCCTTATTAAATGTTATTTCTTACATGAGTAGTGCTGAACAAAATAACTTAAGAAACCAGGAGCTCTCATACACTGCTTACGCTTACAACAAATATAAGAAGTGAGACCACAGAAAAGGAATAACAGTAACTCTCCATGATGACAATCATGGTTAGAACAAGGCAGACCATAATTTGGAAACATTGACAGGTGTGAAAGCTTGACACTTCCTTGTCCCATTCTGGACTGTCCATCCTCTTCAATGTCTAAAGTACAGAGTCCTCCTTTCCTGACAACAAAAGATTTGTGCTTTCAAAGAGATGGTACTAAAAACCAGGAGAAGGACTAGGGTTTCCTGAGTGGAGGTAAATCAAAGGCAACTTTTCTACAGTGAAGACATCAAATTTCCCTTTTAATTAGGGCAAAAGAGCGATAAACACTTTGAGAGTGTGTTTCCTCTCTTTCTATACTAGCTCTTTAAAATATCTCATATAGATTTCTCTTTAATCAACAGTAGGATATCACCAGAGAATGATTTATTTAATGCATTTGTGCATCTCTCAAAGCACAATACTCAGGAAATCTTTCTTCGGGAATAACAGTTGTCTTATGCTATAAAGGAGAAAAGAAAACTACTTGGGGTATAAAAATTCATGGTATAGTTATTGACAAGCAGGTGCAAGGGTTCTCTAATTTGGATACCCACAACATTTCTTTCCAAAAATTGATTTGGTTTAACATGTAAAAGTAGGATTTAGCCTGTAAGTTTATATTATTTCCAATCAGTGAGAGATAATTAAATTGCCCACAGACACACTGTAGTTGGAAGTTTAGCTGTCTCAAGGAAGTGTCTTTCCTGTCCAGGTATCCGTATATGTACTGAGCTTCAGGAATATTTCCTTTATGTCTAGATATCTTGTTTTCACTGGCAGTACGTGTATAGGCTGTAATATGAACTTCCTTTCCTGTCCAGGTGAGAAGAAAACAGAGGTAAAACAAAACAATGTCACATTAACTGGTTTTTGTAGACTATGAACTCAGGCACTAAAATATTAGGTAACTTGTTTACAGTCACATGTATCCTATTTGCTACAATTCTATTGAATTTACCTCTTCATCAACTTAATTTTAATCTCCAGATTGTATTTCCTCTACTGACATTTTTAATAGAGATTTTATTTTGCAATATTATAGTCTCATAATTATGTTTCAGTACACATTACCCAGTACATTATGTAAAACACAGCTCTTCGCAAAAATGGGCCATCACTATCAAACTACATATTTAGAAGGTATATTAAAATTACCACATTTTTTGAAATACTTTTTAAAATTAGAGTTCTCAATAGTAAACAAGAAATTGGATTATTCAAGAATAATTGGTTCAACAAATATTCTGTGCTATACTTTTTCCAGTTCTTCCTCATAGGCATGAGTACAAAAGAAAATGCCTTCTATTGATTAACTCATCAGTCTTAAAGAAAGGGAGAATCATCTTTTCTAATGGACCAAGAAATTCACCCATCAATTACAGCAAGACATAATCTTCAGTGGCCTTGGGTGAAGCATATTCAAATGGAACTACAGCCCAAAGCAGAAGTATTGCAGATAACTTCTAATGTTTTGCTTTAACTTTTGCATTTTTTTTGCCAAGAAACCTCACAGATTTGTTGAAGCTGGTATGTTAGTCATGTGTAGGAGCATAGCATACACTCTTTTCAATTTTGTGCTCTTTGCATATTACCAGGTGTTTCACAGCTATTGTGATAGTTTTTTGGGGTTTTTTAATCATATCTTTTTTTTTATTTGCACAGCATTAGATCATTGAAGGCAGAATGAGTAAAAATAGAGTTGAGTAAATTTGTGTGACATGTATTAGCTGGTTGAAAAGGTTCTTTAATATCTTAACTGCAACCTCAGTACTCATCTAGCTACTTATTTTGTTGAGATTTAGGTCAAAGATCAATTACCTTTGTAATTAGGTTATACATCACCCAAAAAAAAAAAAAAAGGTGATTCTGTGAGGGTTGACACAACATGTATCATAAGAAAAATTCTTTAAAAAAATTTGTAAAAGGTTAATTTCTAATTTCCCTTACAGGAAAAATATTCTGAGCTTAGTCGTATTTGCCATATTAGTGTAAACACATATCATCAAGTAATGTTTCTCTTCTAATGGTTTGGTCATTTTCACCTGTAATTAATTTAAAGTTTTGATGCAAGTGTTATTTTCTACAATAATCTGGAAATTCATTTTCTGCTTGTTCAACACAGTAATTTTTACTTGTAATTAGGAAAGTGTGCATTAGATAGACTTGCAAGAGTTCATGAGAATTTGATCTTAAAGAGATTTTCATACAAAAGCCTGTTTAACATAAAGATGGCCTTGTTGATGGCATTGTGATTTCTACTGCAAACTGCACTTCTGAACTGCTATATGGCCTTGGACATGTCATTTCATCCTCCCATGCCCTTAGCTGCCCTTCAGCCCTTTACCTTTCCCCACTATTTAAGCTATTAACTCTCTGATGGAAGGATTTTCATCTTGCAGATTGGTGTATGGCATCTAGCACAGCTAAAGCCCTGTTAGTCCTTGACGTGCTGCAGTAATATTAAATAATTTCGTCTAAGCATGCAGAGTAATTAATTGTGAAGCTAGACAAATAATTCTAATTACATAATGAAGAACACAGTCTCAGTAATTTTACAACATTGTCCCAATAATCATTATATCCTGTACCACAACTGCCACAGGGAAAATTAGTAGCTGATGGAAATTCGTGGTAGAGAAACAGAGATGAAGAGCCAAATTTCAAACGTCTTTTCAGTGCTTACTCAGATGCTTACCTCCTCCCCTCCACGTTTCTCATCTAAGGCTAGGATAAATCTGTACCGTCTTTTGACATTATGTGGTTAAAATTATCACTGTCAGTTCTTACAGGCATTATCATTCCTTGTGAATTTAAAAATTTCCTGAGGAAAACTCTGTAAGCATGAGATCATAGAAAAGGAGTTGATAAATGTTCTCATGCAAAGTTTCCTGATACCATGATTTGCCTGCACAGTTCCAGTCATGTCCTCTAAAGCAGCCTCTTCTGGATAGTAGGCAAGCTGGACTATATAATCTCATAAGATCTCTTCTGAGATCTACAATCTCATGATTTATAACCAGACTCCTTTACATAAACTTATTAAGTCCTGATAAATAATATTAATAACATGGGATGTTCACCTGTTTTCAAATCATGATGCCAGTGCAAATTTTCCATTATTCCATTATTTCATTATTTCTTATTGCACTAACTTTCAGAGAAAATTGTTTCAAGCAATAAATTGGTAAGATTCAGTCTTCTGTAAGATATAATATCCTTGAGGGCTATGTAACCTTTCCAGGACTAATTTTCAGACTAGTTTTTCTTCTTGCTTTTGAAAATCACTTCCTAGGTACTGTTGCAGCTATTGTGTGGCCAGAATAATCATTTTGTATTTCTTTCTGGCCTTCCACCTTTCACTTCTGATTTCCTCTACCACCTTCCCTGCAACAGTTGTGAAGAAGGAAAGGAAATATGGATTGTGGTCAGTTCATCACACATTGTCTCTGTCACTCCTTCCTCTGAAGTAGGAGGATTACTCCCACTGTTCCCCTGCTCCAGTGTGGGCTCTTCTCATGGGGCAACAGGCCCTGCCAGGAAACTGATCCAGAAATCTGTGAGGTCACAGCCACCTCCTTTGGTCACCCCCCTGCACTAGCCTGGGCTCCTCCAGGGGCTGCAGGTGGATCTCTGCTCCCCCATGCCCTCTCTGTGCTGCAGGGACACAGCTGCCTCAACATGAGCTGCTCCAGGGGCTGGGGCAGCTCCTGCCCCTCCTTCTGCACTGTCCCGCCTGTGTGCAGGGCACTTGCACAGTCTCACTCTTCTCTCCAGATCTGTTCTCTCTCATACTCATGCCAGAGGTGTTGCTACCACTGCTGATAGGCTCATTCTTGGCCAGTGGTGGGTCCATCTTGGCTTGATCAGGCATTCAGAAGCTTCTGGCAGCTTCTCAGAGAAGCCACCCCTGTAATGCCTCACTACTAAAATTTTGCCATGCAAACCCCATACCCTGAATTAGGAAGTGTTCAGGACATATTGACGAACCATTAGAACACCCCTCAGACTAATATAAACAGCATTGAGTGGCATTTATCAGTTTAATATATAGCACCAATAGCAGTATATTCCTTAGCTAATCACTCTACAAAATAATCTAGCTAAGTTAGGTTTTCTCTATAATGGGTGGAGATAAGTAATTTTTTTTAGCATGTAACCCTTAAGCTTATTTGATTTATATTAGTATGAAACAATTGAACTACATCTAGTCCCTAGTCCCATGAACACAAATGCCACTTTGTTCTGACAGGTCATTCTGTCACTGCTTGTCTTCTTAACCCCTTATTGCCCTATCCCTACAAAATATCAAAGGGAAGCATACCTGGGCTTCTTTTAAGGCTGTACATACCCAAGGGCTACATGAATGACAAGGCAAAGTACCAGCTTTCCTGTGATAAGAACCACAGGGTTGTTTTTTTTTTGTTTTTTTTTTTTTTTTTTTTTTTGTTGTTGTTGTTGTTGTTGTTGTTTTTTTTTTTTTGGGTTTTTTTTTTGTTTTTTGTTTTTTTGTCAGGGGAGGGAGGAGTCAGGACGATTAGGGAAAGTAAACTGAATTGTTTTGCTCATAAATACCTATGGGTTTGTCTGGTGTGCTACAAGAGAGATTGCCTCTGGGCTGTTTTATGTGCCAGCTGTTTGGGGAATTGTGTTTTGTTGCTTTTGGTTTTTATCCCTTTCCTCCTCTGTTTATGAATTATTGTACCTTGTATGATCCAGCTTTGGGGGTGTGTGTCATGGTATTATTTGTTTGCTTGTTTGCCTTCTTCTCTTCACCTTATTCAGTCCTTTGGAATGAGCAGTAGGTGTAATGGCAATCATTTTGTACAAGGGAAATAACCCTGGCTACCCTAGAGAGGGCTGAGGGGTTTAGTGAAATCATTAGGATATAGTTCTTAGATATTTTTACACAGTAGCTATTCAGGGAGAGGAAGAAGCCACTCTGTCTAAAACAAGAATTTATCAGAACATGGGAAAAAAATCAAGCTGTTATTAATGATTACTATTAGAAATAAAGAAGAAGGAAATACTCTTTAACTATCATGTCTCAGCAACCAGAAAACTTATCTTCTTCTCTTGTAATCAGATAGGTAAACTTAATTTACATCCTTTTCTAAAAGCAAACTGAAGGTCCTCTGACTTTTTTTCATTGTTTTTCTCCATAGTCTTTATCCTACTGAGAGGTACAGGAACTGACATACACATTAAATATAGACTGTGAGGATGTACCTTCTGTGCTCAGATGCAGATGTCTACTATGCACATGTCTTCATCAAAGCGCATCATTCTAATAATCCTCTGTAATCCTTGGAAGAAAATAGTCTATTTTAAGGGTTAATCCTCTCATCATAATGCAAACATTAAAAATATATAAGAGTTCATGTACTAAATCCTTTTATTTTGCCTTTTTTGGTCCTTTTTTTTTTTAATAATAAAGAAACTTCAGATATAAATGTATGGAATGTTTAGCTAAAGACAGGTAAGATAAATCTTGACTGCATCAATCTACACACAAAATTATGAGTTACCATCAAAACAGCTAAACGTTACACGCTTTGGCTCACCCCTGCCAAATCAAATCCTCTTTTTGTTTTTCAGGTATTGGCCTTGACAAGACAGTTTTTTTGAGCCAAAACACTTCTCATATATTTGAAGAAACACACAAATGATCCATAGGTAAAAAAACTAACCATAAATTAAATGGTAATTTAAACTTATATCCAAAAATTCCTTTTGCTAGTATTCTTATGATTCAAGCATGGGACACATGTATTCTGTTTTTCCAAAAGACTCAGGATGAGGGCTGCCAGGCTCCAAGCACATGAATATATCTAGAAAAATTTGGCCACGAATATTTGTTTATTTAGCAATTTGGATCTTTGATGCATTTGAGATCAGGTACAATGTTTTTTCTGGCAATGCCTGAAGTAAATTCTCACTACAGTCTTTTATACTGAAACAATTTAAATATGTGAATGTATTATCCCAACACCAATGAAAACAACAACAAAAGAATTCACTGATTTCTCTACACATTAAGGTCTAATTTGCACAGATACAATTGAAACAATAAACTCAATGAGAACAAAAACTGGCTAATTATCTGAATGATCATTTAATTTTACATTTGGTAATAGATATCTTTTTTTGTTACACTAATAAGATGTAAATTATAATCAACTGCTTTTAAATCTTAAAAGTATAATTTTGTGCATTTTAACTGACATGTGATGGGAAGTCCATCTCAAACTATGATTGATTGAAACATGGCAGTAATGTTTTCCTTCATATGTTTAATTATGTGTGGCAGATGACAAAGACTAAATCAGACTAAAACCTGCAAATATAGTTTAAAAAGGATGTGCCTTAATCTCTAATTTTAGCTTTCCAATCAATAGGGTAATAGTGATTGTATTATAGCTCTGTATGGGCTGGTTAATATATCAACTACAAAAAAATAGAGTGTTAAGGTTGCTCTAACATGAGGCATAGTGGTATGATCCTCTAGAAGAGGAGAATGACTGGTATAAGGAAACTTCAGAACACCCAAAAAAGGTGCTACCTTTACCAGCTTAGTGCTAAAAGAGACCAAGGCAGTGGCCAAACTGTAGTTTATATTTTGGGTGCAAATCCTAAAGAATGTGCATGTTTTAACAGATGTTTTGAAATGCACAAATTTTTTTAAAGTATTTAAATCTAAACAGCTTGACTTCCTTATTTTCCCATGTCAGTATTTTCATATATTTTTCTTTCTCTGTGTAGTCCCACTGAAAAAACACAATTGATAAAATCCTTAGTGATTAAAGTTCAAACACAGATACATTTGAAGATTAAAATAGACAGAAGAGTTATTTTTCTTGTGACTAGGTCTGACAAATGCCAAAGCAATGAGAAAGAGAATTACCTGTCTAGTGATCTTGTATAAGAATCTAGTTTCCACTGTTCCAAAATTTTTAGGAAACATTATCTTCCTAGGTGTTCTTCCAACTTAATTTAATCTAAATTTAACATAATCTTCACCTTGCATTGAATTTCCTTGCTAAATTTCTCAGGTTTATTCCATCAGTTCATTTGACTTCTAAAGCTGAAGAAGTAACAAACTTGATTTAAAATCAAATATATTTTTGAAATAGAAGCATAAACACATCCAAATTCTAATCTTTGGGTAGCTTGGGAAAAATTTCCGTTACAGACAATAAGAAAGAATGAACATAGTGCAAATCTCAGCCTAATGTCACCAAATTCACTGAAAGTTAGCTTGACATCATGGTAAATTTTGTTGGTCAAGATCATGAGATACTTCAGACTTAGAAGAATCTGAATGTGGTTAGTGAGATAAACTTTCCAGTGATCAGCATGCCTATTTAATAGCCCAAAGCAAGTACTAACTATACTCACGTTTCATGAACATTTGCAGGTAAATTCACATCTGAACCATGCTGTCTGAGATTGCCCCTGTCAAGAACTTAAATATAATGGAATCCAGTTTTACCAGTCAATTTTTTCCTGACTAATGGAATCTTGAAAATGTGCTGCTATCAGGACAAATGCTATATGGCCACCTACAGCTTTCTGTCAAGACTTTAAAAAGAAATACCAACTGTGCTATAATAAAAAATCAGCTTGCCAAAATATTCCAAAAAGCAAGAACTTCCAACTCACTGAAACTCTACTTAAGTTATTATATGCTTGAATGACCCCTGGAACAACAGATAGCTGTGCAATTAATGCAAACCTTGTCATCCTTCTCCACCTCACTTGTCTTTGCACAGACCAGTAATGAGGCTCCTTTAGACACAGAATGTGTGTGAAGCTCTGACAGAGCACCTCAGTATGCAAAAAAAAGCTGAGGGGAACTGCAGGAAACATGACCACAATAGCAAAAAATGTCAGTTCCTTCTATATTCATAACTTTGTCTCTTGGAGTCAGTTTGCACTGAGGTGGAAGGATGTATGCTAAAAACCAAAACCAAAACCAACCAAACACATACACACACACA
>QVAJ01000103.1:436426-449453 GCA_003546035.1 Mixornis gularis | reverse complement strand
AAAAAATAGGCAGGCAAGCAACAAGTACACGTGTTTTCTAAAATTATTAAATAACACAATGATGGAGTTTCTGAACAAGTTAGTTTTGAATTATCTGCCTTTAAAACAAATTTGTTTCATAGACTAATCACATTCTTTATTCACTCTCTTCTTGCACATCTCTTTTTATAGAAGTCGATTTTGCAAATTACTCCACTGTGCAATTGACCTCACTTCTAGAAAATACTATCTTTCTTAAATATTCTACCTTGGTCTTTTCAGTTTGAAGACATTATTCCCTATAATACCATCATTAACCACCTTAAATAGTTCCTCCAGCAATTTCATGTTATCAAGTATTTATAGACAGTTACCATCATCTTTATTTCTTGAAATATGTTCATATAGCTTTGTAGCTTCATAGATTATGAAGCCAGAAGGGACCATTGTGAATATCTCATCTGACCTCCCTCATAACAGAAGTCATAAGACTTCCTTGAATTCATTATCTTTGAGTTAGAACATCTCTTAGAATATTTTGATTTAAACATTTCTAGCATTAGTGAATCTACAAAAATCCTACGTAAGTTGCTCTAGTGGTTAATCACTCTTCCTGTGAAAAATATTGCTTTTTTCTGCTCTGAATTTCTGCAGCACTGGATCTAAGTAGGCACAGGGTGTTTCCATTACACAGGTAAGCAAACAGATGATAACACAGAAGTGAGTGGTGAAATTCTCCCAGTTTTAATTTGTGGGTGCTTTGAAATCCAGCTTGGAACTACAGTCTTGTCTTTATGCAAAGGAAAAAAGGGTATTCAGAGAGCCTGGACCCATACTAAATCATACAATCATCATAGAACTCTTTGAGTTTGAGGAGACCTTAAAAATCATCTAGTTCCAAGCCCCCTGCCATGACAGGGACATCTTCCRCTAGGTCCGCCTCTTACTGATCCTGCAGCTTAATTCACCCCATTGGTATTGTTGTGCTAAAAAAGTACCTTATTGATTTGGGGTTCTTCTCTCACTGCACAAAGAGACAGAAGTATACAAGAATAATTCATGAAAAGCAGTGCATTTCACCAGCCTGTGTAGGGCATTAAAAATTTCCATTTTGGGCTTCTCAGCATTCCCACACACACCTTTTCAGCTAGTCACCCAACCTTCCCTCCATCAGCTCACTTGCCTTCAGTCAAATTCACTAACCAGACAGACGTGACTCAAAATACCTGTGAAGTATTTAGTGAACCCTTAGGAAAAGATGTAATGCAGTGCTATAATTACAGGGAGTGAGTTTTCCTCTCCTGTTTCTCACATTTATCGAGGCAATTTTCAACTGGCATTTCTTGATTTCCTGTGTGTAAAAAGATCATAAAGAATCGAGGGTATTTTCTATTTTTGTTCTTTGCAGCCCTCACCACTCCTCCTAGAATTGGAGTACCTACCTGCAATCATGTGGCATTACCTATTATGAGGTATCTGAGTGCTGCAAAAATGGACTAAAAATGAAGATGACACTGCAGCTGTCACACAAAATGGAACATTTTGAAGCTGGTTGTGCTTGTTTTGTGCAATGTGAGATTGGGAATTTCATCCAATACAGAACATCAACTTGTTAAGCACAATTCCTTCATGACAAAAAAGTCACTGTCTATGTGAAACTGTGATCTAAACAAGCTGATATAAGTAGAATGGAAGTGAGCCTAATGAAGATACTGGTTCTCACAGAGATGTAGCTGTATAATGAATGAGGGGTGATAGGATGGACATGCTCAGTTGTAGAGCCAAATTCAACATTTCACTCTGTGAAATAGTATATGACTATGAGATAAGAATATTTCTGGTGTTAAAAGCAATATTTTGGAATTAAACAAACTCATCTCTCCTACTGGACAATTTTAGATCCATTGCCTGAGAAGGCTACATGCTGGGGGATGAAATACTATAAGATTCTAGATGGATGCAGACTAAAATGACCTGGCAAAATATTTGCCAAAAAAAAAAAAAAATGTAGAATTAAAAGTTGTCAGCTCCTTTTAAAGTGTAATTAAGGATGTGATTCATCTGCCTCAGTCTAAACTTCTGAGTCTGGATCTGAGATGGTCATCACCAGTTTCTTGAGATTGATACAGGAAAATGGGTGACATCTGGATGCCAGCCATTCCATTGTAAGTGAGGCCTGCAACAGATGTGTTCCTACTAGTCATGCCTCTTTCTCTTGAATGATTATAGACAGAGTTTCAAATAACTAGCTCAGGCCTAGACATGAAATTATCTGATATTGGAGTTAGAAGAGATGAAATCCAGAACTAAACCCTTTTAAGTAATCTTTATGCAGGAATGGACTAAGGGCTCCCCCAAATTAGAAGAAATTAAAGACAAAATCTGATCTGTTCGATTTAGTATCTTAGACTACTAGTTTCTAGTGGAAAAAAAAAGAAAAGGCAAAAAAAAGAAAGATTATTTGAAAAAAACTTGTGATTTTTCAGTTACGTTGATTGGATTGTATATAAAAAGACTATGTGGGACACACTAGTTTCTAAAATTTGCCATAAAATTTAGAAATTTTTTTTTTTCTTGTGATGAATCAGTACACTTCACGAGATGTTTGCAGTAAAAAAAGAAAAAATGTATGTGTTCCTAGCCATATATTTACAATTAAAAATTAAGGTAATTATCTTAGGGAGAAAGGCAGGCCATTTTCTTTATAAATMGGCATTGTCTAGGACATTGTTTACACAAAATCCTGTGATTTGTAGTGTTGTTCAAGGCTACAATTCATCATCTTCCTAGAAATTCAGATTAAAACTTCTTCACCTTCAATACTTGTAATAGAGTCTCATGGAAGGTACTTTGCAGGAGGAATCTAGAAATGATACACCAGAGCCACAGAGAGTTACTTTGGATTGTATGGACCTGCTGAGCTCTAGTTGAAAACCCAGCACTTTTGTGAAGATCCCMGAGTTTCAAAGATTGTTGAGCTATTTCTGGTTGAGGAGCAGCAAAAGATTACCTTCACTTGTATCCTGAAACATTGTCTTTAAACAGAAGTTACTAATTTTACAGACAAACTTTGGAAAGCAAAAGCTTCTGCCTTGAAAGAAAAAAAAAAAATCTCCCTTGACAGGTACTGGTCATCTTAGGCGCTGTAAATATCAATGTAACAGTAGAAACTTTTTCAGTTCCCTGTCCAAAACAACAAAATCAAGGTCAACACTATAAATTACTTTTTTGATGCCAAGTGAACTTTACCAAGCTCCTCTGCAAGACATAACCTTAACCTTTCTTATTATTTTTTCTTTTTATTTAGAATCTGTGAAATAAAAACAATTCAGTTTATTAAATTCACCTACTTCAAGCTATGTTGATACAGATGCTGAGGTAGATAGATATTGCACCCTCTCACAATTAAGAAAGCATTTAATTTAATGATTTTATATACAGTTCTCCCTTTTGTTGGRTTTTTTTGTTGGGTTTTTTTTTGTTGTTGTTTTGTTTTTTGTTTTGTTTTGTTTTTTTAAGATTATACCCTGGATAAATAAGGTAAGAGTGAGAGATTTAAAATTCTCAGCCCCCAAATCTCATAGATTGTCTGCTACTGTCCCAAGTGCAAATAATATTTTATATGTTCTTCATCCCAGCCAAGTGGATTTTACCAGGACCTCAGGGGCAGGAAATTCCAGATAATATTTACAACAAAGAATATGTGCAAGAGGAAAGGGACACCAAGGGATAGAATATATTTATTTAAGCTCTAGCCCATTTTAATTTTCAGGATTTTGTCTACATGCTTTACTGATCCTGTGCTCAAAAATTAGACCACTGTCTTTAGGTCTTAGACTCCTGTTTTGGCTTTGAAGCTGTTACAAAGCTGGCAGCTCAAATGTGGCACAGCCATGAGGGCATATTTTAAAGTGTCAGAACTAATACTAAGCCTTTGACTGTTGCAAAAGAAATGTGATTTGCTTTGAGGGGTGGACTTATTATTGAGAAACATTGTTGTAATCCAAAATTTTCATTAAATCTCTCTCCCTCATTATTTCCTTCTTTTGCTCCCCCTCCTTCCCTCAGAGCTCAATATGCATAGATACTCATACTCCCAGGCACACTTGTACCTTGTTCTTTTTCTCTTCCAGTCCCTCTTATGCCAAAAAAAATTTGAACCTTGTGATATCATAAGGAACKAGCAACTTGATTTAAGATGACATTTTGACATTAAAAAGAGGAACATAGAAATTCTGAAGTCTTCTAGATAATGTATTTTTTGCTAGCTTTCCATTAAAAAATGGCCTATTTTATTGCTTTAGCATAAACCAGGTTGTGTTAAAATACAACAGCCTGATTTATCGGACTGTGTTGTCCTGATCCAATAATCTTAATATGTGAAACTTTGAATTTTGCATTAAACAAAATATTGATTAAACATGCTGTGCCACACCCTTAAATGGTCAGAAAATGGGACAAAATATCATTAGCTTACAATGTTCATTGACAATGAAAGATGAGAGAGTGAGAAAAAGATAAAGCAAAAATTTCCTGTGATCAAAACAACATGTTTTTTTTCAGAACTCTGGTTCTGTCATGTGTCCTTTCACTTCAGGGTTTTAGGATTATAAACAGAAAGACTGGAGTTAAAATAAATGTGGCAAGTTTCTGCCTCTATTCTTACAGAACGCAAAGTTCACCATTGCTCCAACACAGTTACTATATAGCAAAGTCATAGAATCATGGAATAATTTGGGTTGGAAGGGACCTTTAAAAGTCATTTAGTTCAATCCACCCACAGTGAACATAGATACACACACATATATAAATATATTTCTTCATAGTCCCTTGGTTTTTTAATACTAAACTATGCACTCTTTTATAGAATGACATTTGGAACAAAGTTGGTCCTTTGCCTGTTATCATGGAGAAGAGCCAGAAAAGTGGAAATGCTCCTTGATCTAATATATGTTTTGACTGCCAAGAGAGGAAATTTGCCCTTTCACTGATTTGCAAAATGATTCAGTGACTACTGAATCCCTAAGAAGGCAAAGAGAAGCATTAGCCCTGAGCACGTTACTACTTTATCAGCATTGTTGTTGCTTAACTTTCTAAAAAAGATAGTGCAAGTTGAAGAGTAAGGCTGGACATCACTATTGTTTGAAGTAATCACTCATATAAATAAATATGTGAGCAATTTTCCAAAGTGGAAGACTAGGCTAAATGTCTTGAAGCTAAAAGTTATATTAATTCTTCTTTGTATGATTATAATGTATTAACCACACTGAGCTCCTGTTCCTTTGTTTTAATAGCTAGCTTTTGTTATTAATAATAAAAAAAAGTAAAAAAAAAAAGAAAAAAGCTAGGTGTTTTAATTCTGTCTCAAGTCTTCAGAATTGTAATACTAGTTTTATAAATTACCAATTTCTATTAATCATACAGTTACCACTCATTAATCAAATTCATAYTTTAAAGCCATGGGAATAATTTTTTTTTCCAAGTGCAAATTTAATTCTTAGAGAAAAGCAGAAACACTGAGAAGAAAACCCTAAATCAGTTTGTCTGTAGATAATAGCAGTAAGAAAAACATTTTCTTATTAGCAGCATCTATCTTAGCAAAGTTTAATAACAAATTCGGTGTCCATAGATGCTGACAGTTTATATTTTGTTAATGAGAGAAGAAATTATAATTTATCTGTATTTCAAATTGTCATCTGGTATCTTCTTGAACGATCAATGCATTTTAATACTCGTTTGCAGAGAGAAATGCATTTGTCTTCCAAGGATATGAAAATTAGCTAAGAAATTTGTGAGATAAGGTTTTACTGTGGTTTCTATGTCTTTTGTTTATGCTTTCCCTCCTTATGTACATTTATCTATTATATATATACACACACATAAATTCTTTCTGTACATTTATGCATACATATACATATACATATATACCTACACACATATTTATGTATCTATATGTGTATTTAGATGCAGATGGAGCAGATCTGGGTCAAGAACAAGTATTACAGTCTCAGCATTGCTCAGACTCAATCTCCCATAATAAATGTAATAAATTTAATTACACATTTCTTGTTTCTATCTCCATGTGAGTATCTGTGCACAATGGCATGTATATGTGTGTATAAAGAATTTGCTGACAGCTGCCTGTGTCCACTCTTTCTTACAGTTGAATTGGATGGGTCCCAGAGTAAAAAGAGCAGTAACTAATTCAGGAGCCACCTACGGTGCTTGAAGTGGTTAAACATGAATAGGATTATCTTGAAAAACCTAAAGTGAAAAAATTTTCTTTGGTTTTTCCCAGTTTTTCATTGGTTTTCAAGTTGCCCTTCTTAACTGTCTGCATTTTGCTTAGGGTCTCATGGGCAAATTTAGCCAATGCTGTGACAAAACATACCACACTAATCATGCTCCTTGTTTACCCAAAGGCACCACATTTCTTATGTGATATACTTAGGATACTTTCCTCTTTTATCCATAGCTCTGTACACTAGCCATACATCTGTTTCTTGTATTGATATTACAATATTAGGATTCCAATGTGCATGCAAGTCTGCATAGAGGTTGTTTTTTAAAGAATGGGAAAACCCAAGTTATATCCAAATCCCCAAACTCAGTTGAAGATTTATATCTCAAAGCAGTGTGTAAATTTTAAATTATGCAGCAGCAGTAATAATTTTTATTCCAAGTTGCACTATTTTGCTTGAGGAAGATTTRGGTTTGCCACTTACTCTTTTTAGCAAAGCAAGTGCATTCTGACCTTGACTTTCAAACTACTGTTAAGCAATTCTTTCCTAAGCTTTTGCAAAGATGTCTCCTTTAGAAGGCCTAACACAAATATTTAGAGTTTTTTGAAGGCTTCAAATATAAACAAGGGCACTTTCACATTTTAACACATAAAGTTGAGATAAGAAAGGCTTGGAAATAGCTTTTGCACAAATATAAGTGTTTCACCTCTTCCCATGCCTGTCCCATTTGAGAATAAGTAGCAACAAAAAAAATGTTTCTTAACACCCAATGGTGTACTTAGTGCTGACAGAAGTATGTGTCTTCTATAGATTTATGGTGAGAAATGTCAATATCAAAGTGTTTGTGACAGCTCTTATCTCTGCTCTGTTGGGCTTCACATGTATTAAGGCTGAAAGCCAGCTTGCTTTTTCTTATTTTATGTCTGGTTTTTTTGCAGCTCAGACTATTCAACCGTCATAACAAGGTCGCACAAACACATGGTGGATGTTACAAGTAAAATCATAAAAGTTTGGCCATTTACCTGAAATGAACCACACATGAGTGTTGGCTATTTAAATACTCATATCAAGAACACGAAACATGAGAGTTGCAGCACTGGTTCAGATGAGAGATTCTTCTTGCCTCTATTACTTCTCTAATAGTGAGCATGACAGATGCCTAGGGAGGTGCAAAAGAAGTATAAGCAATAAGATATTTAATATTTAAACTGCATGGAAGTTGCCACTACCCTGGGAAATATTTGTGCATGTGGTTTATCCTTTATAAAGGTTAAACTCTACCTTCATGCTAGATTGTCATTCACTGCCTTGTCATTCACTGCCTTATCATTGACTTAATAATGGTAACATTTCAGAAAAAATTAAATCAATTAACTAAAATTAAAATATCTTCAAAAACATTTCTGGACAATGCTATCAATGGATTTTATAGGCCCTTAGAAATAAATAAGATTCTCACCAGGTAACTTCAGGAGTGCTAAGTCAAAACCTGCCATCCAAAACCAGAGTTGTGGTAATAATTCAGGAATCCCACACTGTCTTTGCCAGCATAAAAGTGTTTGACTGCTTCTCTATACACACACTGAAGTTCATAAGTGCCAGAAGCTTCATCTTCTGGTGAATGTGAACTTAGAAGGGATAACATCTATGTTGTCCTGTGTTGTCACCATGCACCAATGACAGCAATAACAGTGATGTGCACTTCTATAGCCGCTTTGTTCAAGGACTTTAATTTGCTAATCTGTACAACAGTTCTGAGAGGATGTCTATGTAATAACAAATCTGGATCAAGCTTTGTCACAATTCTTGCTCCCACTCTTCCTCTGTCTCTATCTTTTGTCCTTAATTCAAAACATGGCTCTCCATCACTTATGCTGGCTAAGCAGTATTTTGTCACACAGTTTTTCATTTTAGGGGTTCAATGATATCTGTGTCTAGCAGCCATTGAACTTCTGTTTTGAAGGGCTAAACTGGCTTCCTTAACAGAGAAACCTCACCTAGGGCGTCTGTTCTCCCGAACCCCACCAGTCAATCACAGCTATAACATCTCCCTTCTGATGTTGTATTACTTAGGCTAAGGCCTTGTTTACTTTCATACTGTATCTAGGTCTGCCTGGAAACAATTTGTAATACCAAAATATAAAAAATTAAAATAATCTTGCAGAATTGATATCACTGTTATTTCTTAAAACGCTTTTCTGTGCAATCCACAGTAAACCATTATGCAAAACAAAAAAGCCATTTCTATAACACAACTGTGATATTTCCAAACCTACTCTGTTGTTATGTAACAAATGAAAATTATTGTAGTGCAGTTACTGGGGCTTGTATCCTGCTCATTAATACAATTTTGTCCCCCATAGCACATTACATGCACTGACTTCTTCGCTGTCTCCTCTCCTTCTTCCCTAATTCAGGACAAGGATATGCTCATTCCTGACAGCAGCACAGTTTTATAGAGTTTTAAGTCTGAAAAGGATCATCCTATTATTTATTATCAGACAGCTAGGATGTCATTTAGGTTACCACGTTCTGGGCTAGTATTTGCTAGAGATTCTCACCCTCAGAAAACATGTAAGCAAATGAAAACACAAAGTAAGTTTCTGCAAAGTTCCATTTGTAATCTGTACTGCTAGAATAAAACCTCAATTCAATTACTTATAAAGGGTACTAATACAGAGTGAATGGAAAATGGATTGAGAGCAGCCCTGCCCAGAAGGACTTGGAGGTTCTAGTGGGTGAGAGGCTGGACATGCCCCGGCCATGGCACTCACAGCCCAGAGAGCCAAACGTGTCCTGGGCTGCATCCAGAGCCCCGTGGGCAGCTGGGGAGGGAGGGGATTCTGCCCCTCTGCTCTGCTCTGCTCTGGTAGAGACTGTAGTGGCCAAATGCCAGCGTACCCACTAGAATTATTTATTAATTTTTTGTTGTGAGACAAGGATCAGGAGAAGGGCAAAAGTAGGTTCAAAACTATAAAGGGTATAAAGAAAGCTTTATTAACAGAACTAAAAGAAAAAAACAATAAGAAATCAGAACAAATGTTCAGAACACTTCTCTTCCCCCCAGCTCCTCTTTTTTTTTCTTACTGACAATGTAAAGAGAGAAAATCTAATATTTTCAGTCAGTTTACCACCACTAAAATTCTTCAGTTCACTTAGGGTCTCTCTTGATATATCATGGAAACTTTTCCACAAGTTCTATCATGGCTTTAATTTTTACGAATAGCAGCTGCCTGGAAATCTGCATCTGTGAAGTCTCTCCCAGGTTTGGTAGTCTTCCCACAACTACCAAACATTGCTCATCTCAGCTTACTGGAGTGTAATTTTAAAGATGAGCTGCTTTAGCATAGAAAAAAGGAAGAGAGATTTTATTTTTCTTTTTTGGGGGCAAAGGGTTTTAATCACTCTTATCTCTCTCTGTTCAGACTTTTCACTGGATCACAACTATTTCAACATCTGTTTGTTTCAGCACGGGTGCCTTTGCTCATAGGTTTGAACACTTCATCTCCCCAGGCTTTCATGAATTACAGTGTTCATGGCCCACCACCATCAAGTTAAAAAAGAATTTCAGCTCAAGATTAAGGCATCTCTTCATTTTTCTCCCATCTGCGATTTGACTTTTACTTCACTGACCTTGGTGTCTCTATGTTGTTTTCTCTACATGTCTTCAGCCTTTTCTCTTACTCAAGAGAAGTTTGATGTTTGTAAATTTCATCTGTGCACTGAAAAAAATAAATTGCCCTGGCCTGTGGATGGTCATATGATGTCTGCTTGGCGGCGGCCATGGCGCTGCTCACGGTGTTGATTTTGGGTCCTGCCTCTGAGGGGTTGTGTCAGAATGGTGGTGGCTGCTTTGGCTGCTTGGTTGTTTTCCGGCCCCTGCCATGTTCAGTTTTAGTTGCATGACTGTTTTTCTGTGTAGGCCGCAGAGTCACTTCTGTGTTTCGCCACATTATTTTCTGCAGCTCCCTGCTCGGTGTGGCGCTGCACTGGGGGCTGTGCCAGGCTCAGTGGCGGTGGGATGTTTTGGCTAAGCACCCCACTCCAGCTAGGCCTGGCTTAGTGGAGCCAGCTGGGCCCAGCCCAGCCTGGGCTTGGTGGAGYCAGGCTATGTTTCTTTCTCCCAACCCCATCCCAATGGCTGGGCCATGCAGGCGTGGCCTGAACTCCTTTCAAGAGGATGGGGAGGGGCTCCCTGGTTGCAAAAAAACAGGAAATAAAAAGAGAACTTTTTCCAGTTTTCTCCTCTCTGAAATGTGGATTATAGAAGCATGCCCAGCTTCTCTAATTAGTTCTGTCAAGCACAAAAGAAGTTGTAATATTTTCACAGAGACAGTCACTTCTGTTGTTCACATTTTTTCCTTTCCAAAAATTCAATTAAGGCAAACTCAGGACGGAGACCATCTGCAGCACTGCATCCAGCTCTGGAGCCACCAACATATGAACATGGACCTGTTGGAGCAAATCCAGACGAGGCCATGAAGAGGCTGAGAGGATTGGAGTACCTCTGCTATGGAGACAGGGTGAGAGAGCTGGGATTGTTCAGCCTGGAGAAGACTCTGGGGAAACCCAAAACCTTTTAGTACCTAAAGGGAACCTTTAACAGAGCTGGAGAGAGACTTTGGACAAGAGCATGGAGTGATAGGACAGGAGGAAATGGCTTCAAACTTACTTCAAATGGCTTCATAGAGGAAAGGTTTCCATTAGATATTAGGAACAAATTCTTTAGTGAGGCTGGTGGAATACTGGCAGAGTTTGGCCAGATTAAGACAGTCTTTTGTGAATGTGGCAACAGAAAGAACTTCCGGTTTCTAAGGACCTTGTTCTCTTGCAGTTTCTGAGCTACTTATCTATATTGTACATAATTGTGCTGGTGATTAAGCAGGCAGAGTTGTGTCTTATGTTCATGTAAGGTAGCTCTCTCTCAATGAGTTATATTAAGTTAAATTCTGCAATGTCAGAAATAAAAAGTACCTTAATTCACAGTTTTCCCACAAAACACCATCCCTTGAAATATTTCTTTTTCTCTCTCATGAATAAGGGAAATAAAAGTAGCTCAGATCCACCTACACAGTTATTTGTAGCAAGTGCTGGTTTCTGCTGAATGACAATACTGTGGCTATTTAGCAATACATTTATTCCTTGAGCACAAGTGGTGTTAGTACACCTAACTGAGAAAATGTAGAGGATGAATGGGTATTTGTAAGGTGTTATGATATGAAGACCACAAGCTAAGAAATAAATACCATATTATTATTATGAGTCATGGTATTACTTACAACATTGAGTCATACTCTCTTTCTTATGCAATTAAATGACAAAATGATGCAGATGACGAAGTGCTAAAAGGAAAAGGAAACAAACCAAACTAACAAACAAAAACAACAATAGCAGCCAACAAACAACAAAACAAAAACAAAAAAGGAACAAACAAAGTAATGGATCTTGTAATATTTTCCTGTATTGGTGGACAATCAGAAAATTACAGCAGTTATAAATAAATTAGACTGGTTAGAACATCTATATACCTACAGATTCTAGATGGTTTTCTTCCCTTTCCCTTTCCCTTTCCCTTTCCCTTTCCCTTTCCCTTTCCCTTTCCCTTTCCCTTTCCCTTTCCCTTTCCCTTTCCCTTTCCCTTTCCCTTTCCCYTTYYCYYTYYCCYTTTCCCTTTCCCTTTCCCTTTCCCTTTCCCTTTCCCTTTCCCTTTCCCTTTCCCTTTCCCTTTCCCTTTCCCTTTCCCTTTCCCTTTCCCTTTCCCTTTCCTTTTCCCTTTCCCTTCCCCTTCCCCTTCCCCAGTAGCATGTGTGTCAAAGAAAGTGTACGTCACATTTCTCACCCCTTTCATGCACACATACACAAAACTTACACACACACACACACATAAATAAATAGAATTGCTTATATAAAAAGTGTTCAAGGAAAAGGTTGTGCTTGCCTGAAGCAGAGGCCAGATGCTTTGACTTCCAGCTTTCTTCCATCAAAGCTGTGCAGTTTCGAAATTAAAATCTGCAGCAATAATGAAACATATTAAAATGCATGCAAAGTCTTGAGGGCTTATAATATGCTAAAAACTGGCAATGCATGTTTACATCCATATATCAACTTGGATGTGCTGAAAAGATTTAAAGTGTAAAATATGCAAATATGTGTCATATTGTCACACTTGGTCTCCCTAATGGAACTCCCTTTCATCTCAACTCTCCTTAATTTCATGAATATTGCATGCCCCTCACACCTTTTACTCCTGCTGTTGCTAGGCTGAGAAGATTATGAAAATATGTTAATAGTAACTTTCATCAAATAAAAGTTGCAATATTGAAAATAATAAAAAAAGTATCTTAAAATACAAATGCTTGATTTTTTTAACTAATTTTTTTTTCCCCACTGGAAGCTCAGATAACTACCAGCCAATTAAATTAATAAGGAAATAGTGGGAAATTATAAAAATCTATGTATGTAAATTAGTGAATTCAGCGAATATTTGTGTGCATGTGTGTGCATGTGCATGTAAACATGACAAACATCTTGAGAAGTCTTTCTAGACAAAGAACCAAAGAACCTGGGATGGATTTTAGCATCGCCATACTTTTGTTTAAGCATCAGATTCTTTCCCTTTTTTTTTTTTTTTTAATTTACAAAGACTGCTTAGAAAGTTAAAGCAGATTTACTTTCCCCCTGACATTCATTACATAGCATCGTTCTTTTAAAGTTTTCAAAAACAAGCACTTCTTTAATAAACAGAGCTCTTTGGAGATGTGAGGCCAAAAATTTCAGCTAGAAAGACTTCTTTTTTTTTCTTTTTT
>QVAJ01000103.1:425974-436201 GCA_003546035.1 Mixornis gularis | reverse complement strand
GAGAGGAGAGGAGAGGAGAGGAGAGGAGAGGAGAGGAGAGGAGAGGAGAGGAGAGGAGAGGATGCATGTCAAGCTTCTTGTCAACCAACGCCTCCAAGTCCCTTCTACTCAGAGCTGCCCTCAATATATTATTCAAAAAAGAAATTGCAGCTCCTCCTCAGTTCATGTGTCAAGACATTAGGCTGGTGAGAATTTTGGCAGAAAAACAGGTAGAAGTTGGATTGTTTCAAACACCTTTCAGAAACCTCTCTGCACTTCATCACTGCACTACCATGGATGCTGTCGACAGATGGCATGGTGAAACTTCTCTGTAATGATCATGTAACTTTCTAAAACTGTTCCTTTTATTATCTGTCCTAAGCTCATCTATTTTTAACTACTGAGATTTATTATAAATGGAATAGCACAGCTTATAAGGTCGGGTAACCCTTGATTACAGCTACTGTAAATCAACCYAGATTCATTTTAATGAGACACATTTTTTTTCTTTTTTTTCTTTTTTTCTTTTTTTTAATTTAAAAGGTTTTTTAAAGAATAAATTTTCCATTGATTTTGCATGATAATTTTTCAGTTTCTGTTTCTTATAAATTCAATCCATGAACTTTCACATCTTATTTCCAAAAACTTTGAGAGTTTTAATTTTCCTCTTTTTCTTTTTTTTTTTTTTTTCTTTTTCTTTTTTTGGCTGAACCAGTGAAAATCTCAATAGGGCTTTTGGTGCTTGAAATGGAAGTATACTTGAAACTTTATAGGATAAATTCTATATATAGAATATATCCTACTGAATGCTTTTTAAATCTCCTACAATTTTGGGATATGCTGGTTAGGTTACATAAATAAAGCCATATGGATTAGGTGACAAAGTAATTGTAAGCACTTCTGCTGCAATTTAAAGTTTTACTCCACATTAATTAGTAATAATCCCATGGCTTGGGTATCTCGGACTAGTTGAACTGGGAGTTCTCAAAGCACAGGTTCCCAGAGAGGGTACTGATGAAGCACTCTACCTATAACTCACACTGGGGCTCTGACAACAGGACAGAGGTTCAGACTGACACTATGTCTGCCCTTAAATTCCCTGGAAAAGTCCATCACTTATTTTCTAGCAGGGATCTGGCTGAAATAACAACTACTGAAATTTCAAAACTGGACACAGACTTAGCATCAGGGGTTTCCATTCAGACAGTTTTAAGTAGTTATCAGTAGGATTAGGTCTCCTTGCTCAGCCTAGATTTGGTCCTGTGTATTGTCCCAATTTTGGCTAAAAAACAGGCCTTTGTCAACTGAAGGGCTGAAGACCAGCCGTTCTTTTCACTGATCTTCTATTTTGCATCCATTCTCTTGAGCATTCTCATTCCCAGATTGAATCTCTGGGTTGCTGCACTCCATTTCTGATATTCTAGCTGAATGAAAACTACTGACAGGATAAGGAAAAAGTGCCTGCCTCTTTCTCCCTATTAATGCTGTCTTCTGTTTATCTGTATGCAGAAAACTCGACATTTGAAAATATGTGTGCTTAGATGGCATGTGTATTCCTTTAAGAGATTTTATTTCTTAGCAAGGCTTCTGAAGAGTCTATTTCTTTTAATTTTTCATAAAGTGTAGCTTATGAAAAATTTAAATGAAATCATTTAGTAGTGATTGCTCCATAAACACAACATGAACTCCTTTAAAATTCCAATTATATAGGAGCTCACCTTTTTAAGTGGTTTTGAATGAAAATAGCGAAGTGCAACTACACTCCTTTCAGATGGATGGGGTGTAAAACCAAGGGCTTGATAAATTTCGACCATTAGAAATCTACAGTTTTCCCCACACACTTCATGCAAATACAGTGTATATAGCCAGATGATCTGGCTAAATTCCAAATGGAATAATTACATTCTATCTACTTAAAATGCTCCTTTCACTTGCAGGCAAGATTCTTCTTCCTTTTCTCCCCTCTGATGATGGCACGTTCCACCATGGAGTTAGTGGCATTTTGCTGGTTGTTAAAATAAGAATATCCCTGCACTTACACACTTACAGGAGACAATAGGAGAGAAGCTGACTACTTCACGGACTGCTGACAGACAGATATTAAGTTATGGTATCGTGGTCAGTGTGAGATGTATGTAGAGAAAGCAACAAGATGGTTCCACCTGAGTCAATAAAGTTCTGTTAATTTACACCCATTAGAAGATTTAATTGAATAGATTCAAAAACACCTGGCCTGATCCTGACCTTCATGAAACATAAAATGGGAACAAATTCTTTAAGGTAGACCAGCTTAACACATGGCAAATATGACCAAAAGCAAAATATACTTCACTGCCTTCAGGAAGAAGACTCTTGCATTTAACTTCAGGCATGTACTCTGTTTTTTTTGAAAAGGGTAACTTACTGGAACAGAGAAGTTAATTTCAATTTCTGTGTGAGAGCCAAATTCATTCTAATAAAATTGAACATCTCAAATAAGAAGTGATGTGCTTTTAAACACAAACTTGCAGCAAAGTTTCAGTATAAATATTTCTGAATTTGATCATAAATTCATGCTTTCTATTGGTCTGACAGTGTACTCGGTAGCACACCCTTTATCATGCTTTTTGAGTACATTTGCTGTTTCTGAGAATAATTGCCCTTTTACTAACATGTATATAAAGAGAAAATGCTTGTCAGAATTTTGTACTAAACCAAACAAAAAGGAGATAGATAATGTTTTCTCAGATTTAGAAAACATACTAGCAAACACATTTTTCAATTATTCAACAAGCCTGAATTTTAACATGTATTTCTGTCTGCAGCATAAGCGTGTTACGTCTTGCTCCTCATCAGCTAGGGAGGATAATTCATTCCTCCTCCTTTTACAATGTCCCTTTACATATTTGTGGGCAGATATTTTATGGGTCTCCTCAATCTTCTTTTTGCCAGACTGAACATGGCCATGTCTGTTAACCTTTCCTCAAACTGCCAGCATTATTTTCCAGTCCTTTTAATTATTCTCTTTCTCTTCTCAGAATCCATTTCAATCAGTCTTTTCTTTTTGAAATATAGCACATAATGCTCCATTGTGGCATTCATTTTCTAGAAAATAAAGAGTGAGAAAGAGAGAGAAAGAGGAACATGTCAACATTTGTGAGTCCAAAAGGGAAGTTCATTGCAATTTAACTGCATGGACTCAACATGCCTTAAAAGTTTCAGTACTTACCTTTTATGAAAATAGTAGAGATGTGATTGAAATCAGTGTGGTGATAATCAAATGATTAAAAATATGTAGATAATTTCAACTATGTAACTTTTTTGTTTCACTACTCAGTCTACATAGTGCCTCTAATAATGCATGTGAGGTTTTGATCTTGCAAAGCTAAAATAAATTACAAATTAATTATGCTCGTCTTCCTTGGCCTTTCATACATCATGTGAAAAATGTTATGAATGCTCCTGGACCAATATAACATGCAAGCCAATCCTGTAATGGAAATATTATTTTCCTAGGATTCTCTTGATGATTTGTTGCCATACTGCTCTGTAGGTAGCATTCCCTGAACTTGTCTTTACAAAGTGTAACTAATTTTTTTTGCCTCTTATTTATCTTTAAATATTTATTTTCACTGATTTAATGCCATTTCTTCACGTATTCAAGACTGTCATGTATTTTCTCTGCAGATGAGATTCTTGGAAGATATTAGTTACCTCTAGAGGAAGTTAATGCATTCCGCTCTCCAAGTTGCTAGCCAAAGCCCAGGACCTCAGGGAAGGTGCCTGTGAACTTCACACTGTTTGACAGCAAGTGTCAGACACAGTCAAGTTGGGTCCACAATTCCAGGCACAGATTAGATAATTGTCTGGGCAAATGTCAAATGGTAACTGTGTGTGTACATAATTATCCAATCTCCACATGTAACCTTCTTAATGCTTGCAAATTAGGCATGCAACTTCATCTGCAAGTTACTTGAATGTGTTTTCACACTCATCTAGCTAAAAAGTCAGGCATACAAACTGTAATAATTATGCTATTGCTATGATTCTACTCTTGCTTGTGAGAGTCTAGATTGCACATTTTCTTTCAATGACAATTCTCACAAACTGTATAAAAGTCTTTTAAGTTTGAGTAGAATGAGGCGCTCAGTTTTTAGTTTCATTCTCTGAATTTTAGATGTGCTATGGAAACAGCAAGTGGAATCCTGTTTAAAATGTGATTGAAACCATCACCTGTTAAAGTATTTTTTTCTTTCTGCATTGTCTGGCTTAAGCCAGAAGAAAATTAAAATATATATTTATGCTATGCGCTGAGCTTTAAGTTATTAAGCCCCCCAAATCAATGTATTCATACTTTTTTCTTTACTTTCTGTAATCCTCTCTGCTGGACCCATGAAAATAGACTGAAACATTTCAGCTTCTGTTTACACTCATAATCCTCTTCTCATTCTCATTCAGAGCACTCATAGACATGCTGATAGAAAGCCCACTGAAACCCACAGAAAAGATTTCCTTTTGAAACCATTGATCACTGGATCAGGACATAAGTTGTCCAGACTGCCAGAGATTCATTCTTCTCCTTGTCCTGAAAGACAGAAAAAATATTTTGTGTTTGCTTATTGGACAGAAAAGAGCACTCCAATACATTTAAAGTGTAATGCTAATTAACATACTACTAAAGAAGACAAATTTGCTGGCCTGGAGTCCCACTGATATGCTTCCTTCAAATCCCAGAATATAACTACCCTTTCCCAGTTCATTTGGACTTTCTCACGAATTCTCAAAAGTGGATGCAAAATGTTCCCTCACATTTCTCATAGCAGACTCTTTAAGAGTGTAGATTAAATTTCATCAGCTCTTGCAGATTTGACAATGTTCAGGTTATCCCATTTTTTTTTAACCCGGGCTATCCTAATTTTGCCTCATGGCCTCTTTCTCCCTTTGTTTGCTGCCTTTTCGCTGACTCAAGCACCAAGCTCATCAAGCTCAAGCATCAAACCCATCAAGCTTTTCAGAATTTTCCTTACCATCTATTATCAGCTTCTTCCCCTTCTGCTAAGTAGCAGACTTAACATTTTCCTTTGTACATGCTTCATTTCTTAGACTCTTGAAGAACTTTTTCTTGATCCATTTTGCTTCCTTTGCTAATAGCACCTCATTTTGTGCCTTTGACTTTCTGACTTCTGCTCTTACATGTCCTTACTTTTCTCCTATAAGGGACCCTGTTTCAGAGACAGAACCAATTTCCACTGTGCTGTTTCACATTTGAATGGAATATTAAATATTTAAACAGCAAAGTTCTTCTTGTGGATGCTAAATCAGTATTAAGTGATACTCAGAGTGCGTATTCAGGGAATAGAAGGGTCCTTTGACTCACAGTCTCAAGTAAATTGCATTGGGGCCGAAAAGCTTTTAAAAAGGGAGATATTGTACTTAATTGAAGATTTTCATATTTTTTTCCTCTAAAGGCAGCTTTAGTGCCACTTTTTCTGTTCTTTGATAAGTAAATAAATAGTTGTAATTTATTTTTTTATTAAAATAATGTGGTTGAAAATAACACATGAAGATTTTTTTTCTTTCTCAAAATTTTCAATTAGATTTTTAATGCTTCTGTTGAGATCCTGAAGCATTCAAAAATTGATAAGAAATATAACGTATTAATATTTTGACTGAAAGCAAATGTTTTGGTTTCGGGGCAAGAGAAAAAATGAAAAATGTTATGTGGTTTTTTACTAGCTAGACTGCTATATTTAAAATAATGTTTTGGTTTTTGTTTGTTTGTTTTGGGTTTTTTTTGTTTTTGTTTTTTTGTTTTTTTTTTGGTTTTTTTTTTTTTTTTTTTTTTTTTGGGGGGGGGGGTTTCCCTCCCCCCCACATAAGAGGATTTAAATAAAAAGATGTTTTCCTACTAAAATAAATAAATAAATAAAACAGAAAACAAACACCCCCCCACCCCCAAACATTAAAAAACCCAGATTCCCAGAATTCTACGGGGAAAGAAATAATTTTCAGTTCAAAGACATGGGTTATCCCTTTGGCTATACATACTGCTGACCATTACACCAAATCTTTGAGTACAAGGCCCTGTGGCTGCACTTCCAGGAATGTAAAGCTCTTTTTGGGCTGCATGGGCACTTACATAGCACAAATCAAAATGTTTGCTTTCACCACTCTGGATCTGAAGTTTTTAAAGATGTTTCTTTTGCAAGACCAGCCAATGAAATGCGTGGTTTGTCACTGCCTCAAGTAAGGTATCCACTGTGACGAGTGGATTGGTGTACACATTCCAGCAGATTTGTAAAGAAGTTTAAATGCCTAAGGCTATAAATACATGACTGTCTAAAAGTGTCTGAGCAGGTTAAGTATGGAATTTCTCTTAAAAGAAGTTCATATGAAAATCTCACAAAACTTCTAATGGATTTTTTATCAGTATGATACCAATTATATTTACATTATGATACAGAGTAAAAGGGGGTAATTTGTCTCTTGGGAAGGCTGAGGAGAGACTGTAGCATCCCAAAAGATATTTACAAGAGAATAAAGTGGATAACAGCCGTTATTCACACACTTAAAAGTCAGAATTCACTGTTTCTTCTCAAATAACTTCCAATTTTAGTTGGACGTTAACAATTACTCACATAACAATCCTATATCTTCAGTATCAAATGGTCTTAGTCATGTTCATCTCTGCATAGAAATCTACTGGCTTCATGAGCTTATGAGCTAAGCTTACTTTTCTTCTACATTCAAAGCAGGGCTGAGTTTCATGTTGAAGAGAAGGAGGACACATCTTTCAAGAAAAGAATTACAACATTCCAGATGCTGCAGCTCTGTTTTACATTGTGTTCTCTTTTTCCTTTCCTTTAGTTTTCCTCCTTATAGATATATTTTTATTTTGTTTTCCTTTCTCTCCCAGACAGTAATGGAATTGATGAGACAGAATTTACACTCAGTAATGGCTGCACTTCTGCTGTGCTTGTCAAAATCTGTATGGACACTGATTGTTGCCAGAGGGGTTTTAAGCTCTTTTTTTTTTTTTTTTCTGTATAATTTATTGGTGATCTAACTCTGTCTAGATAAAAGTCATATTCTACTCACAGAGTTAAAGAAACAGACTTCGAAAAAATATTTACAATATTTGTTTTTCTACGTTGCAGATTAACAAGAGGTGGAGGAAAAAAAAWTAAAAAAAAAAAAAAAAGAGAGAGATGACCTGAATGTCATTAAAGACAAAGAAGACTTAAAGAAACAAGGGGATAAGAGGAAGGGAAGTTCCGGGATGGGAAGGGAAAATAATTACTGTATTTAACTTTCTATTTTTTCCTTATGGTTGCTGTTCCTGATTTCTTCAAATGGAAGTAAAATTAAACAGCACCATAGTATAAAACTTCTACTATGTAATATAAAAAATCTATATGGAGTTAATTAATTAAGCTAGTAATAATATATGAAGAATTGCAATCTGGGACTTCTTATTAAAACAAACAAACAAACAAAACCACAAACAAACAAATAAACAAAAAACAACCCACCCCCCACCCAAACTAAAACAAAACCAAAAAACCCACAGAGGTGGACCTAAGATTTGAGTATGGTTACTTATTTAGAGTTTACCCCTTCTTTACCCTATAAAATGCAATTATCATAGTGTCATCTTCTGTAAAATGATTCAAAGTTTAAAAGACCAAGAAAGGTAGAAAATGTGTAACAAATATATGATGACCTAGACACATGATAAAAGAAAAGTATTTAATTTATCTATTTTAATATAAATTACATTTTTCTCCAGACTGTATTTGCTATTAGACTTCTCCCCTGACTGACCTAATAGATTCCAGGGCCCTCAGTGACCTATAAGTGGTCTCTGTCTAATATCACTTCTCACTCTGTTACAAACACCAGATCAGACATCCTTCGGGACCTCAAACTTCTGTAATAAATGTGCAGAAATTACTCCAGGTTAATATCTCTTTAAATGAACACCGAGAAAGGTCTTGGCTACCTTCTGCATATGAGCACAGCTTTGGCAAGGGATGGAGTTAAGGACGAACTGTTGAAGTCAAGACATCTCCCTGTTGTTGTGTCTTTTGCTTGATCAGTGGCTGGGTGAGGGCAGGGCAGAAGCCTAGGTATGTTTGTCCATTGCATTTTTGTATGCCAAGTGGAGACACAGCCTCCTCCAGCCTTTCCAGGGGAGAAAGTGAATGCAGTTGTTTTTAGATGGAAGAATGGATACTACTCTTCTCAAATCAATCACAAAATCCTTTACAGGCTCTGCAGCTTCTTGTTATTATTGTACATATTTTTAGGTGTGTAAACATATAAACCCTTCCCCCAAATAAATAATAAAGCCATAGAAAGACAGACTATTTCTTAAAAATTGTAAGATTTATTTAAAAAAAAAAGTATATATAAGTATATATAAGTGTATATATATTGATATATATATACATGAAAACTGAGGAATTTGCTTGCAGAAACATGCGTATCCTTTTTGTTTTGTGGGGKTTTTTTTTGTTTTGTTTTGGTTTGATTTTTGTTTTGGTTTTGTTTTGGTTTTGTTTTCGGGTGTTTTTCTTTGTGGTTAAAGCTCTTTTTATCTTTTTTTCCAAATTCAGTTTTGAGTAAGTGTGAACAAGAAATAGATAAAACCTGATACCTGTCATATATATTCCTTGTGTATTGAAGSATTAAGCCAGCCCAGATTTGAAAACTGCAGAAAAGCTTGGTGATTTTTTGCACAGTGAACTCAGAAGAGTTTTTATAGAAATTTCKTTAATATTTTTCTGCTTTTATTTCTTGTAGTTTCTCCTGTGGCTTACCAACTGCTCCAAATGCTTTCAAGTTTTAGTCTCTCTCTCCAGCGGAGCTTTCCCTTACCTATTATATTAGTCCTCCAGTGGCCACTGGAGTTACTCTCCCTTTTCATATTTCCTTTGTCCTGTCTATTTTTAATATCTACTCCCCAGCCCCTCTCCACAGTAAACCACACAAACCATATGCCCACATCTGTGGTTTTGTTCATTTTGAGTGTTTAGAATTATACTGTTGTAGTTCTTTTTTTGATCAACTGTTTTTCTTTCCTCAGTTATGTTTCATCAGCAAATTTCACGTCCTTTGTGCGTATTTTATGCCTACCTTTGAGTCGCCYGTACATAAACTGAACACAATTGGTTCTTGTACTGATCCTGTTATCACAAGGGACACTTGAAAACCTCAGTTACCCCAAAATTGTGGACATTGCAGTTTTAGCATCTTTCTAAAGAGTAAAAAAGCTTATTTTTGCAGGTTACCAAGTTTTCATTAAAAATATATATATTGCTTTTTTTTTTTTCCCTCTTTTTTCCCTTGTATTGCTAGGGTGGCCTTAGACTAAGTAAGATAATATGCTATTTTCTTTTTAAAGGTGATCCACAAAAACTAAAGTGGAAATTGAGTTAAGTTTGATTTATGTGTTGTGTGTGCCCCACCAGCCATTCTGTGGGGGAATTCATCATGTGGAAAAGATGTAGATAGCCTTTTGTGAACTGAAGGTTACTCTTTGTTGAACTCCTGCAGCTCCTGGCATGCAGACACAAACTGAGAATACATCACAGTTGCATTGCAGATACTCCAATATCAAGCTCCTAAACCAGTACACAAGATTTTATTAGGTAATTTTTACTTTACTGCTAGTGTTGTCATATGTACCTATGGAAGTTGGATATCAATATTTAAGCTCAGCGTCACATGGAACTTGCAAACCTTTGAACATAGATGGCAAAGGTGTAGATTGTTGATCAGATTCTCTTGGGAAAGACAAGTTGGGGTTTCTGTGTATGACTGCATGTGTATGAGAATATACTATATCCAATTTTCTTGATGCCTATCCTTATAAACTTTCCGAGTATGTAATTGAGGGAATGTCCAACACAAAGCAGCTAAATTAAGGTCATAGAGAAGGTAGTAAATGCCAGAATTTTGTATCTTTGCAGTGTTTAACTTTGCAAGCTTGATGATCTAATTTGCTATTGTTTAAAATTTTCTAATAAACCCAACAAAAAAACCCAACACCCCCACCCCCCCAAAAAAAACCCCAAAAAAACCCCTACTCCTTCTTGCCAACTGCTTTTCACAAGTTTTCATTTCAAAATATTATTTCTTTTTTGAAGATAAAAAAAGCATTATTAAGAAATCCCTAACCAGTTCTACCTCAGATTTTCACACCTTTCCACCTGTGATAATGGAAAAATAATCTTAATGTAGCAGGTATTAGATATAATCTAGTGA
>QVAJ01000103.1:393468-419066 GCA_003546035.1 Mixornis gularis | reverse complement strand
TAAAAAAAAAAAAAAAAAAAAAAAAAAAAAGAGAGGATCCAGGTAAAAATATTCAGAAATTGCAGAAAATTACAGTGAAGTGTTTTAACTTTGATAGATGATTTAATTAGCGGAAAAGATCTCCATTTGAAGGAAAAAAAACCCAACTGGGTTAAGAGATCTCTAGCAAGAAGATATGTGAAACATGAGTCGTACCCAAGGTTTAAGCTTTACTTCAGGAGGCAAAATGAGTATATGGCCTATGAGATGCAGGCAACAAAAATAGGCCAAGAATTAATGTAAACTGGTTTTATCTAACTTTTCACTAGATGTAGCTGGCTTACATTATCTCTCTAGGCTCCTGCAATAGCCATGAAAGGGTCAGGTGGCTCCACTGTGTGAATTGTCAAACAAGGCCGGATGTGTGCCACAGAATGGAAATAAATGTCCCCTGCACATCCTTCCTTCAAATAAAGAGGGTTGGGACCAAGTGATTAATTTTGTTTAGATACTTAGTTTAGATGGCTAACAAGCATATATGAAAGAGATCCTATTCTGCAAAGATACACTTTCTTTCTTACATTTAGCTCAGGGAACATGAGAGTAGCTGATGCACTGCCTGTTAAAGCTTTTAAAGGATCTTTTTGAGTACAACCTTCTTTTCAGATTTTGGCTAAGCGAAACAATACTGATCTGGAAGTCCTCATTCTTCTAAGTATGGACAGGTCATTGAAGAGAGAAACTTCAATGCAGACTGCAGAAATATACTTTCCAAAAATTGCAGCAATTTTGTAACCTTCAGGATTTTTTTTATGCTTATTCAAATCACAATAGGCAGAAAAACTGTTGCAGAATAATAGATCAGTATTTTTAGTCCTTATTGTCTATTCCAATTACTGTGAAGGTATGTGAATAAAATGCATGTAACTGTTTAGTTTTGCGATTCTTGTTACAGGGAAAAGAGAAGAGTTTGGTTCACTGGAAAAGAAAAATTGCACTGGAGTTGTTCTTCAGTCAGAATCCTTTACTTGCTTCCCAGGTAGGTAGGAGAGATTGATATCCAGGATTGGCTACAGTAAAAGAAAGAAAGAAACAAACAAACAAACAAAAAACAACAACATAAAACCTCAAACAACAACAAAAACCCCATATTTAAATTCAAGAATTTAGTATTATGAATGATAATGTTCCTAAGTAAATGAAACATTTGAAAAGTAAAGGCTAATTGGACAAGGATAAAAACTATTATGACATAATATTTTTTTTTTAAAAGTAAAGGCAAAGCACCCAGGATTATGTTTAGATGGCTTTTAGTCCACTGATTTGTAAATTGCACTGTATAGAAGACAAATTTATTTCAATCCACTGACAGTGGAATACAAAATGGATACACTGAACAAAAAGCCCCTGGTTCTTTGTCCATCTTAATATTTAGGACAGTCTTCTAGAAAATAAGGAACATGAACTGGGAGTTGAGATTGATCTTTCATTTCTCTGAAAGGGCATTTTCTTTATGAGAAAATTGAAAGCGAAAAAAAAGAAACTGAGTACTTAATATAAGCAAGATGTGATTAAACATGTTTCCAGTTCTATATGTGAATGTAAAACTGAGGATTGCTCAGTCTGAGGTAGATTGGTATTTTACCCTAAAAGGAACTAAGTGCTGCCAGGAACACGTGGAACAGAGAGCAAGCGTTCCTAATTGCCTTCTTAGAAAAGACTCCCAAATTTCAGCCAAATTCCAATTTAGGCAGAACATAATCAGTGTGACTCTTGTTTTCAGTCTAGAAACTGAAATGTTCCAAGAAATGGTATCTACAGTTCTCTGTAGAGGTTTTTTGTGTGGGCAGAGGTAGGGAAGTGGGATTATGACATTTTGGATCTGCTAGTTTTCTCTCTAGTTTCTTGCTTTGACTTCTTTTTGTTGGGTTTTTTGGTAGGGTTGATTTTGTTTCTGGAGTTGTTTGTTTGTTTGTTTGTTTGTTTGTTTGTTTGTGGTTGGGGGGGGGTTGTCTTTTTTTTTTTTAGTTAAATAGAAGCTGTCTCTCCAGGGACCACAGTCTGGTACATTTCCCAGAACTCACTTGGCCTTGCAGAAAGTAATTTAAATAAATGAATGATAAGTAAACTCTTTTGCAGGGCATCACTTCTTCACTGAAACAGGCGTAACTGTTTTGGGTGAGCAGTCAAACCACCAGTATTTACCAGCTCTAGGCAGGCTTTCTTTTCTGGGTAAATTTCAGCTGTATGCAGGTTCCAAAGCTTGGATGAGGGAATATTCCAGGAGTAATAATTTTTTTCTTCCAGTATATAAAACATATTTCTACTCTGTATATTAAATTTATAGATAAATATTAATAGATATTACTTCATAAAGCTTTCATGTCTTTTTTTTGTGGTTTTATTTTATTTTTTTTTTCAGCCTGTCCATTTTATTTCTACATTGGTTAATTCCCTTAAAAAATATTTGTCCTGAATTCCCAGTGGTGAAAGTCTTTTGAAGCTTCATATTCACACAAAGGAATATACTCAAGATATCCATATTCATAGATAAAAACCAAATATGGTAGAAGTAGAGAAGTAGCTAAAATTGGATTCATGAATCCTGTGGGAGTTAAGTTGTCCATAGCAATATTTGACCTTTCAAAATTTTTCTGTAAAAGATTTCCAGAGATGGATAAAAAACGGGGAGCCATTTCATCTCCAGACTTAAGTTTTAAAAAACAAGAATGGGAGAGCCTTTTTTTTTTTTTTTTTTTTTCTGTTGATATAGTAGTCTCAAGATGAGAAATCTTGGTGGAAGGGAAATCTGCCTTCCAAACTTATGATTATGGTCTTTGCTTGTGCAAAGTGAGGGTAATTTCAGACATGAGATCAGAGGAAAGGACCCAGTTCACATGATGGCCCATGTGGAAGTTGTTCTAGGGGATGGGAAATTGTTCTCTCCTCCCAGTCAAAATTTCTCTTTGAACTTTCTGTTGTGATCAAACAGCAATATCAGAAAAAAAAAATAAAAATCCAGATTTAAAATCATCAAAATATTAGTTCTTTATTTTTCATTTCCATTGAAACCCAAAATGTTCAATTAAAATTTTCAGGTACTAATTTTCTCCCCCTTCTGAAACCATCATATGAGAATACCTAATTTAACTGCTATCACCTAGTAAAAGTTATGAGATTTGTGTCATCATTCAGCAACATTGTCCAGTAGAAATAAGAACTCCAGTACCATCTTGTTATTATACATTAACCTGATTTGACAGTAAAAGAAGGACTTTTGTTCCTCCTGCTATGCATTTGCAATTTAGCTTATCAATTTCTGTGAAAATCTGGGGAAATAATTGCTTATTAGTAGATAACAGAGATGTATTTTTTTTTCCCCAGGAACTGAGATAAATTCACCAAAAGTGAGGCCACTGAAAGACAGCCTAACTGGTGATATTGCTGTCAGTGTTTCCTAGTTATATCTCAACTCCTCACAGAGAAKTGAAAGGCCTAAAATCTTCTGCCACCATTTTCCTTGCTGGATCTTCTGGAAATCAAACACAGATGTCCAAGCCACTGGTGCCTGGGATGTATCCATAAAGGGCCTGGGACAGGTGAGATCAATCTTTGTATTCCTCCACACATAACTGCCTTAATTATTGAAAGCAATTTGAGCATATATTGATAAAGGATCCTTTCCTGTGCTGAGCTTAAAATCTGCCACCTGGAAATGTTGCTGTTTCCTAAGGAGTAGAGTTAAAACTAGAGTTGAAGCTGTCTGGAATGCAATTAAGACCTCAGACCTGCAATGGTAAACTGATCTGACAACATCAGGAGAAGTCAGCACTGGCTTTGGAACAAGTAACTACCCACAGTCTGCCTCCTGTTTCTCCCTGAAAGCCAGCAGCATCTGGGAGAATGCTGCATGAGAGCAGTTCCATAGAATAACAAAGGTATGCAAAGTCATGGAAATATGAGGACAAGTTTTAGTCATGACCACCGTCCAAAGCAAAGGGAAGGGTCAAAAATTTATGTATTTTCTCTGGAGGAAGAAGTAATAGTAATAGTAGTAATACTACTACTAACAATAACAATAGTAATAATAATAACAACACACAATTAAAAATGTTCTGATTTTCCATATGTAACCACATTTGTGACTTCTTTTTTTTTTTAATAAGAAAACTGCACTCCCATGATGACAGCCCTGCTGAATATTTCTTTCCTTTAGCAAAAACCTGATATACTGACATTTCACGTTCATGCAAACAAATTCCCTATAGGATAAGTATATGATTTATATCACTATTAATGTTGCACTTGGACATGGAATAGCTACTTCAAAAAATTTCACCTCATTTTGGTGAGTGTTTATCTGCAAATCAACTGCAAATTCCCTAGCTTTTTTACAATTTTTTGTAAGACAAAGCAGTTAGAAAAATTAAAATAAAATCTATTTACTGCTTGTTACTGCAGGGGGAAATAACATAGCATCCAAGCTCACATCTGCAACCATTGATTCTGAGGTAGTGACTGACAGCACCCAACTGACTAAGTAGGTTATAACAAGCTAGCTCCAGGCTGAAACAGCCAGTAGAGTGCAGAGGAAAAAAAAAATAAAAACCTGGCCTCTAAACTTTTCTTCAGCCGAAAGAAAGACAGGGGAAAAGGAAAGAAAAAATGAAAGATGGAAGAAAGAATGCTCTGCAAACAGTAGCTGTCCTTGTTCTCTGGTGCAGCAGCAGCTTGTAATTGCCAGCTTTCTTTAATTAATAGTTATATCTTGAGGGGACAAGAAAGAAAATTCTTTGTAACAGATAGCAATAAAAGTATTATTTATCTAATCATTCAGAAGCACACGTGTTTGTATTTGAAATCTCTGTCTTCATGTATCCACAGCATACCCATACCCAGACAGGCAGAAGCAGCTATAGCAGTGTACAGGGACATAATCCAAAGGAACGCTACTCCACTGCACAATAGCACAATGTGCAGCTGAATGTGCTCTGCCCAGCTGGACACAGGACTGGAGCACATTCAAATGCAAATAGCTTATTTTCCACACGAACTTTGCCCTTCGGAGACATTGTTTCTTCTGTTTGGGTCACTCCTTTCCCCAGCTCTCTGCAACAGACATGAAATGATTATTCTCCCTCCCAAACCCCATTTTTATGTCATACAGACAAATTATATTGGTCCTTCATGTGTCTAAGCACTCAGTGTAAATGCAAATATATAATATCACACCATGAGGCAAAAACACACTTCAGGACACTTAAAATGTCATTTCAAAACCAAATTCCTGATGACTCTCAGACAATGATTTCTATTATTGAACTGCTGCATTGTGGTGTTTATAATTTCACTATAGGTCAGTCTGCAGGAGAACCACACAACAAAAAAATCAGTGCATAAAGCATCATTCCACAAAATGCTGGCAAGTCTGAGGGAACTGGGAATGCTCCAGTGCAGAATAGGATATTGCCTGAAATCTAGAAAATGCTCAGAAGTAGCAAATTATATTCCCCACTTTCTTTTACTTAAAAAATGAAGATACGTGATAGAGCAGTTAATTCTACCTCAACGGACCTCTCCTCAGATGGACATCTATTGTATTCAATGAAGTTGTGGCTGAGGCCAAGTTTTGTCTATAATTTGCATGATTCACAGACTTTAAAGGCAGTGGGAACAAAGAGATAATCAAAACTGACTTTCTGAATACCACAAGTCCTCATCTCCAGTGGAACATCTCCAAATCATACTCACTAAAAGACCCTACAGTCTTTATGCAAACATTTCCCTTCTCTTTCTAGACTCACTCAAAACTTAGCTACTTCAAGAGATGCTTAATCTTCCAGAGAGGCATCCAATCTTGATTTAAAGGCAAAAGCTTGATTCAAGACAAAAAAGAATCCACTTTTCCCTTAGCACTTGTTCCAGGGGTTAATCACCCACACTGTTAAAAAATATTGTACTTTATTTCTAATTTGTCTGGCTTCAGCTTCAGACATCGTCTCTTGTTATGCCTTGCTCTGCTAGATTAAAGAGCTTTTTAGTAGTTAGTGTTTTCTCCCTGTGAAGGTACTTAGACACGCTAATCAAATCACCTCTCAATCTTCTTCTTGATAAGGTAAATAGGTAAAGCTCTTTCAGTGGCTCACTATAAGGCATTTTCCATGGTTCCTAAATCATTTTTGTGGTTCTTTTCTGCATCTTCCCTGATTTTTCATCATTGCTTTTGAAAGATGAGTATTAACAGTATTAGAAAATAGAAGAAATTCTGAATCAGTTTTATCTTCCTCATATATAAATGTTAAATCAGTCCCTATTCCTATCCATCTCTTTAGACAGTTAGGGACTGCATTAGTTTTTTCACAATAAAAGAAATCCTCCATGGCTGGGAGGATTTGCATTGGCTTGTTTGCCCACTGTAGCCCCTTAAAGCAGAGCTACTCATTCCCACAGCACAATACCATTCTCTGTTTCTTAGGTCTGCTTTTTTTTTTTTTTTTTCCCAAATATAATTTACTTTTTTTTTTATCATGGCACCAGAAAGGAAATATTTTCATGCACACTTTACAATCCTGTTGGGGGAATGTTGTTAGCATGACACTCTTCTTAGTAAATAATCACTCCTCGGTTACAAATCAAAGCTGAAAAAAAACCAGAAAAAAAGGGGAAAAAAAGTTGGTGTACACCCACTGCATTAAATGAATGAGAATGTGTGAAATATCGTAGGATTAATGAGAACACAAGAATGGTGACCAAATTCAAGAGGTTTGTTTATATTTACTTTTCCTTACTGTTTAGGGACATGTAGAGTAAGACTTATTTACCCACATTTAGGCAATTTAAGTAAAATTCTTTCTACAGTAGTGTTCATACCACCCTCTAAATTAAGGGCAAGGCACTAATCTCTACCTGGAAAAGCAATTCTGCCATCTTAAGCGCTATTTTAGGATGGGATGGATGGCCTTCCTACTTACCCTTTTATATTTACAACAAAACTGGCTTGCTTGATTACCTTACATAAATCACCTAATTTTTAGATGTCTATATTTAGGTGAGATGAATCCCATCCTTATTTCTTTGTGGTTTAATGATTCTGTGAATTGTTAAAACTACTATTTATCAGTACAGAGATGGTTGCTATGTGGTAACGGGTGACATGAAGCATGAAATGTGTTTAAAGTGTTCTGACAATTGAAAGGAGCAATTTTACTCTGTGAATTCAGAAGTAGTTTGTGTTTTTAAGGCCACAAAAGAGAAATTTGCAATCAATCGCAGAAATGGACATGCTTTTATTACATTACACAAGGTTCAGTTACCTGAAACACTGTAAAATCAGTGATCACCGTATCGTAAAAAGTGTAAGGAATTTGCTATAGGTCCTTCTGGCAAATTAATGAATTTTAATGGATGGAACGGTTAACATATGGATGATAAAATGAGTAATCTAGCTGTTAGCCAGAAGTTATGTTTATATCGTAGGGAAAGAAAATATGTCCAAAAGAAACATGACAACTCAAAGTTACTAATCTATCTATTATATAAACTGAAGCACAATTTGAGTAATAAAGAATATTTTAGGGGAAAACAGAGATTCTTTTCCCACTACCACATTGACTGGTCAGTCGTGGCTTGACTGAGAGAAATTTGGGCAAATGATGGTCACTATGACTGGTATGAATATTTTCAGTCCTAAGCGAGATGAGGAGAAATAGCTGAAATGTTATGAACAGCTTGAAGAGCACTTTTTCAAAAGCATGAAGGAAGTCAATATTTCTTTTTCAAAAATTGTGATTGGCTCTCAGATTAATTTAGGTCTTTTGTATTTTTATTAGCTTCAAATCCATACTTTTGATTATTTGTCAATCACAACTTGCTGTGCTTTCCTGACCTCTAAACTCTTTCTATGGTACAACTAGATACGTAAATATTCTGGAAGTTCTGATGATTTGAAGAAATAAGTGAACAAAGTCTCTCTTTTTTTTCTTGAAAATATTGAAATGGACAAATCGAGACTATCAGTAACAGAGAGTTGCTCATCGAAACCCGAGTATAATTGTTCCACCCAGAAAGGGAAGTGTATAGCTCATAATTTGGTAACTTCATGGAAAAGGTAAGCAGTATACTTATTGTATAAGAAAATAGAAAATTATTCACCTATGAATAATAACAAATTTATCTATTAGAGACAGAGTTGTTCTGCACACAGGAGCAGAATTCATTACACCTTGGAAAAGGGTTAGGTGTCTATTCTAATATAATTTTCTAGACTATGAGCAACTAACAAGGGGAATTTTTCCCATCTCTCAATGCTTTTATTAATACAGTAATATGATCCAGATTTAGTCTATTGTAACTTGACACTACTCCCAAAGTCGCAAAAACTAATATGATATTTATGTGTGTGGCACATACACATCACTATATAGTTACACAGAATCATATCAAGACCACCAATGTTGTAATATATAGGGGTGGTAATGGAAAATAAAACCAGTTTTGAAATACAGCTGAAGTGCAATTTCTGTATTAGCATTACAGATGCTGTCCGAGAAAAAGTGTTTCTGATTCCAAGAAAAATATTTTACATAACGTTTTTCATTGTTACCCTTTTCATTTTAGATTATGAAACATATTGAAAAAATAAATGAGTGTTTCATATTTTTTCATGCTGCAGTTGTTATGGTTTGGTTTTGTGCGTTTTGTTTTTATTCTTCTCTTTTTAATTTTGCTTCCCCTATCCCTGAACGAAACCTCAGTTATACAAGATTATCTTATTCCTCCACAGATGTTTTGGATATGCATACAGGCTTTACAGGCAGCAAGGAGAAAATATAAATAAGAAAACAAAAAAGAGATAGTTAGCTCAAACTACATTATGTTGACTAAAATCTAAATTCTTTCAGTAGCAAGCAAGAATACCAATCTCTGTAGTGTCTGTTTCAGAGCACTCTTCATCTAACCAGTGGATTGCTTTATCACACATTTTATTTTTGTTGAGCTTCAACTTCCCATATCTTACAGGATCCAGCCTCATTCCATTTTGGTTGCATGCATCTTTCATGTATTTGTGGATGGTTATTATAAATAAGCAGCAGGGCTTTGGGAGAACGAATCTTGTCAGATGAACTTGATTGCTTGTTTATGACAGAATTACAAAATTAGTGGCTGAAGGGAATGCATTTGGCATAATATATTTGGATTTTAGTAAATCATTTGATACAGTGTCTCAAAAAATTAGTTCAAATTGGCTCAGATATGAATTAAGCTTCATGAACTGAAAACTAACTGAACACCCATAAAGTAGGGTAATAGTGAGTGGCACTGAATGGAGATGTCTGGCATTCAGAAAGCCCAGCCAATATTGAAATTCTTCATTAAATGTGCATAATGCTGTGATGGAAGGCTGTACAAAGACAAAGAACAAACACATGGTCTAAGAAAAAATGTTTGGGAGAGATAACTATTAATTTATGAGGAATAACAATTGACACTCCTCTTTATATTCCTTAAAATATTTGAAATATGGTGGAGGAGCCAGAATATAATCACAGTTATAAACTCTTTCCCCCTCCTCTTTTGCTAAATATACAAGAATTATACATTTTTTATTTTCCATTCTGCACTGTCTACTGAATATTACTGTGACCGGACCTCAAATCACATAAGAAATTTCTGTGGATGTCCTAAATCTCTACAAAGATTTTTCATCATGAAAGAAAATCAAATGATCTTTAACTGTGAAAAGTCTGATTAGAATAGACTGGATTTTTTCCTGAGATCAAAGTAAGATCAAGTAACCTGTAAATATCTAGGTCATATTTTTGACCTTTTTCTTTTTTTTTTTTTTAATGGATTCAATATTTACCCTTTTCCAGTCATTGAGAACTTCACCTGCACACTACAGTCTTTCACAGATGACCCAGAAGTTTTTGCAAAGGTATCAATTATCTCAACTGCACATCTGGTCTTATCTTCTTGTGTTGATCAAGTTTCTGTGTTCAAATTACTGCAGTACTCAAATTCATCTGTGTCATATCCCTAAATGTTTGCCCAAGTGAATGGGGAAGTAGAGTAATCTGAATTATTATGATATATGTCCCTATTTGGGCCAAAATTAGTACTTTAGAATTTAAAAATTTTACAGCCCTAACATTATCTGTATAAAATATTGTTGTATCCATTTGTGTGACATGTATATGTGTAATGATCTTAAGGTAGTCCAGGGTTTTGCAGTGTGTGAGAAGTTATTTGTAAATGCTTTGGCTTAGCAATATTTCTCTTCTCTTACCACTCTTTACGCCCAACATTGCTGTTCTTTCTTTCTCTGCTTCATATTATATTGTAAGCTCTTTGCAACAGGGTCTGTTCATTTGCATTTGCTCTATAATGTGCATGTCATGCTTGAGAGATACTGACTGTTCTGGTATACATGAGTGCTAGCAACAAGCACTGCTTCTGTTAGATGTACCTGAATTGAACTGTCAAATGGTAAATAGTGTCTGTTGAAAGCGAGCTAACTGTGAGTGGCAAAGAAGCCCTGGAGATTGATGAATAATAAATAACTGTTTCCCCTTTTTGTGTGTGTGGTTTTGGTTTTATTTTTGTTAGCAGTATGTCCTCGTTCACCTGTGCTCACGCTGGGCAGATGGTAGGTGCTGAGGGTGAAGTCCACAATGCCAGCCTRTGGGTAGAGGGGTCTTCACATGAGGAGAATTAGTGTTAGCATAGTTTTTGTATCAGTGCAGGGTACATCTTCAAAATATTGAGGCTCGGTCTCCTTTTCCCTTTGCCACATTTTTGCAGTGGCAGAGAAAAACAAAATGAAGACAGATCAGAGCATGAGATCATTTCACTGCAGATTCTACGGTGCTAAATCCAGACCTCACTGAAACTTGATAAAAAACCAAAAGATTGGGAGGTGTTACTGAGACAGGCAAAACATAAACTATTCTCCATTTCACTTCTTTCCAGATATTCCATTGCCTCTTTCATGAAGTAGCTGTGGAGATTCTAAAAAGGTATATTTTGAATTTATTATCTGTATATGGGTTAATGTGTAGCAATAACCAGTAGGGGAGAACCACCATGCCCAAAAAACCCATTAACAGTTGAGCAACTCAGGTGGGTTTTAGTCTATTAAAGTTTGATTGAATTGTCAGTACTGAAAGAAAAAGTAACTTGTTGAACAAAACAAGGAAGAATGTTGCCCTTGATGAAATTCTAATATCCAGATGATGGTCATTGAATTTACACAAATGTTATACACGACCATATAAAATTTACTTAATTACCAAAGTTTTCTACTTATCCAAGCCTGTGTAGTGATTTTTTTGGTCTTTTAACTTGTACCACCAGCATCTGATTTTCTGAGTCTGTGGGTCACTCTCATCTATTTTATTTATCTGCTCTTTCATTGGCAATGAACCATGATGCTGTAATGGAATTAATGAAAAAGAAATTGAATGTTGTGATTGAAAAATGGTCTCCAGCTTTGAAAATAAACATGTCTGCTTTGCTTGAATACTTGTATTTGCTATCTGTTGGAGATCATTATTCAGTCACAACATTCAATACCAATTACATTATGGGGTAAAGTCTCATTTTCTTTTCCAGCAACTTATAAAAATTTGTGCTTATTTGAAACAAGGATAGGCATGCAAAAATCATGGGCCAATGAAATTAACACTGTCAGAATTTTGGCCACAACTCTAGGATAGGTTTTACTGCAATATAGAAAATTCCTTATAGGATTTTAGGCCACAACACTCAATATTGATCTCGGTAGAATCCTACTATAACTCAAAACACCAGCTTCTATCCTTTATCAGATCTAAAAGTCCTCAAATTTATGACATATTTGGTTGTAAGAAACACTTCTGAGTTTTCAACTCTTCTCCTCATGTTACATTTGCCTTCTTCCCCAGCATCCCAAGGTCAGAGATTTTATCTGCTGGGTGTGGCGATGATAGCATCAGAGGTTGTGGTGAATCTTCAGCATCCTGAGTCCTCAGCTGGGAAAAGTATCCTTCTTATCTTTTTATTTTCTTTTTCTTCCTCTAAGATCCAGGTGGGGTTATTTTTACATATTTCTAAACACGTTTTACACCTTGCTCTTTTTCTTGTAATGCTGTGCTACAACAAAATGTACTATATATTTTTTCCTTGTTATGAAAATTGCATATATTTTATCTATTCTCTTTGTTACCCCTAAAACTAGTTTTTTCACCTTCAGTTGAGTTTGTTCAACCGACATGAATGAGTTGTTAACAGCCACGTGGACTCAAGAAGCAGCTTGTTCCCTATCTTTTATTAATCCGTATCTGTACTTCTCTGCTGTACAGACCATGTCCCCATTTCTCAAGCCCTTTGCTGTGACACCAGGTTTTTATTTCTCTACACTATGCCATTGTGTTAGTCATAAATCCCTCATTCTACACAGGAAAACTACTTTTTGCTGCCACCTGCATATAACTGTGCTTGTGCCACATGAGAATAAACAAAAGCAAAGCAAATCTTCCACAGACACCTGGTCAATTACAGAGAAATATGTTTAAAGCTAAACCAAGTAAAACAGATCTGCAGACAAGTCAAGAAAAGATCAAACACAAGAGGTCTTGCTAACCCCAGGCTTAAGTCCTTGCAAACTCATGGTAAACTGTGCTGCCTGCTGTCAGCCATGTCAGTACCACAAGACAAGGTTACCACTGTTAGAGCACTGAAAATGGGCTCAGTGCTGGGTGAAAGTCAGGCTTGTAATTTCAAGCAGTTGTGTAGACCTACTCAGCCATTAATGGAGAGGAGTAGGGATATCCAGGATGAAGTTCATCCAGTTCTAAAGCAATATCTCAGTAAGAATCTGAGATGGATCAGGATGTGAAGCCTTCTGTTTGTCTCCATTGACCATAGCACGAAATTATTTCTTATCTTGTATAATTAGGCAACTCATCTGAATGTCAATTAGATGAAGAAGCTCATATCAAAATTTTAGGCAAGCAAGTTGATAGGATAGGATTTTGAGAAACATTGCCATCTTACTTTATTGCCTCCATTTGTTTCTGTATTTGACAGACTAATTCCATACTGAATAAGTCTTCCCTTCTTGAGACGTGTCTTCTGATGGTGTTTGTCACAAGTACTGTATCTGACAAATAAATAATGGAAGTAATGTCAGTATCTAATGGAAGCAGAAAGCTTTTAACAAGTTGATTTGTTTCCATTACATTTTCTACCCATAGTTTCCTTTTTTAGATTTCATTTACTTGCATAAGTAAAAACGTCTTCTGGGGAAAAACCTTTTATTTGTTTGCATGGTATTATATTATTGGACCCTGATTCTGGTTTAGGGCCCTAAATGTTATCCTAATCAAGACAACAATTATTATATAATCATGTCTTCTAAAGCTGCTGTCTTTTTAAAATTTGCCAAAAATATTGGCTGAAATAACTCCACATCTGTTACTATTTTACACTAGTTTTTCAGGTACTTTTACTGTAACTTTAAGAACACAGAATGAAATGACAGTTAATATTCTGAGGGTTCTCAAAATGACTACTGTGACAATTGATCATATGACCAACAAAGACTAATTTAGAAAAAAAAAAATCAGAAGAACATTTTTAGTGAGTGATGTAGGATTCTAAAGAGAAGAAGGGACTAAGACCTCTGTTTCATCTGTTTCAGATGGATATACAGTTTGTTACCATAATTCTGTTTAATCCCAGATGTTACCTTTTCCAGAAAAAAAGGAAAAACAAACAAACAAAAAAAAAATTCAAACTCTCATCTGAATTTTATCATGGTCTGCCACTCTAAAAATGTAAGTGGGGTTACTAGTAGAGTTAAAAAAAAGAAAAAAAATTTGCCTAATTCCCTTTGAAGTGGATCAAGAGGACCGAGAGCTTCACACCTGTGAAGACACCCTAAAATAAGAAATTGCAATTCTCAAAGCACAGTTTTATATTTCTTTGGACCATCTTGTGCATCTGACTAAATTTCACTCTTAAAAAATTTTCAAGACACAACAAATAGTAGCTAACAAATGCATCCCATTTATACTAACAAATGAACAGATCATTCATCTTTGCGAGCTTGTGAATATGGACTATTTAAATTGTCTTCACTTGATATTATAAGAAATACCATATTAATTCATTTGGCATTTCATTATTTTAGTTCTCCTAAATAAATGAAATCTGAAAGGTTACAGGAGAGATTCCTATCAAACATTTTATCTGGCAATGAGGAGAGAATGAAAAGAAAAAGAGCTGCCTATGTACATTGCAAACTCTAATCTAAACATGTCATTTAGATTGCAAACAAGTTGTTAATGTTGTCCTTGAAAGTGACCTTGTGCTGAAGACAAGTAGAAGGTTGCACAGCGCTCTTTATCTGAGCTGGCCTCCATGCCTACTCACTACCTGCCTACTTATGGAGAAATCTGTCATTTAGATATTCATATTCAAATCAATCTAGGATAATAAAGTGCTTTCAAACAGCATTGGTAGAAGTGCTTGGAAACACAAATATGTTTTTCTGGAATAGTTTATAGAAATGTGCACAGAGAAGGATCTGGTGATATTTCATGTGAAGAGAGAAGGTTATGGAATCATTTATCTCAGGGGTTCTAAGTGTAACTGGAACCCCATTTTCTCTCTGATCAGAATTCATGAAGAATGCAGTTGCCTTTTCTTTATTGTACTGGCAACTAAAAATTCAGGCTTTAGCACTTCAGTTTCCCTTCTGTGAAACAGGAGATGATATTGCATTTCCTCACACAGCAGAGCTGGGAGTTTAATTATACTTATGTAGATGAAACCCTAGTACTCACAAGTGGTGGGAAGAATAATGTATATAGAAGAAGGGTATTTTTAGGTGTTGAAATACATTGCCAAGAGGCAAGTCGTGCTGCTAGGTGAGTTTTGGTGCTATGCGTGAAGAAATGTGATGCCTCTGCCCTCCACTGAAGGTGGAGGATGCCATTATACTGACCCTTAGTAAAGCCGTCATAACTGAACTGGATAAACTATTAGATTAGCCCAAGTTTTCTAGACAGGTTAAGCCTTCTTTTCACTATGAACTTGTGTAAACAATCAGTAAAAAAACAGCAGATCACATCACATCACACCTAGGAAAATAGTTGAATTAACTGGGGAAAATATATTTCTGGAAGGAAGTTTATTTAGTCTCCCCTCCTCATTCTCATTTGCTCTTTCTTTCTTTCTTTCTTTCTGTTGTGAAACATTCTTTCCCTGACATCCTGACAGCCAGGGCCAAAGCTTTCAAAAATCAAATGTGAACTCATTTTGAAATACCAGCAGCGTTTGAATTTTAAATTAACCTATTTACAATGAAACTATGCCTGCTGATTGCCATCATCTTCAGGAAAATTAACAGTAACGATCATTGGTGTCATAATGCAATTTCCCTGCAAAAATCACATAGGCTTCATTACTGTTTACATAAATTGTCATAAATACCAATTATAGCTGAACATAAAATGTAATGCTCTTTTTTTTAATCATAATCACACGATTGTTCTTCTAATTCATATGCTGGGGGAGTAGGGTTTTGATTCAACCTTTGTTGTGAAGGAAATGTTTGCTGGGTAGTTAGTTTTGCTGTAAGTGCTTGTTGGCTTATTTTCAAATTCTCTCTCTCCCTTTCTCTCTCCTTCTCCTATCCMTTTGGATTGCTTAGTCCTTGTCCCCTGTTTGCTTTGCCCTCTAATACACCAAAAAGGAACGTGTGGGCATGTTAATAGCAGGCGAGGGAGACACACTGCTCATGTCCTCTAGACATCGGACATCAGGCTACACAAGAGTAAGTATTTCCGGTGGGAATTTATAACATCATTTTCTGCAATTACGTAGAAGACCCCATAAAGGAATAATGTAATAATAAACCTGTTAAAACCGCAAATTTGTTGCACCAATTTCTGTTTCACTCATAAGTCAGCAGAACAAAGAGCTGATAAAGGGAATGGCATGTTAAATTACTAAATTAACAACAACAACAAAAAAAAAAAGCAACAAAGGCCAGAAGAAAGGGTCTGGTTTTATTTTAAGTGCATTGTTTGCTACATATATTTTTCGGGTAGCTACATTTTATCTGTCAGCCTCATGCTATATAAACAGTGCAAGGTAAGCGCTGTGTAATCACAAGAAAATTATCTTGTTATTTCTGTCTTCCAGCTTGAGCAGCAAGTGTGAAGTCCTGTTCTGTCCAGAGCTTGGGGCTTCTWATTGATGACCACCAAAAACCCTCATTTTAGACTCTATGTCTGAACATATTCATACATGTCCATGCATGAATGTGTGGATAGGTATATTTTTGAGTACATACGTATATTCATGTGTGCATGTGGGCAGTAAATGACAAAATGCAAATTTCATTATAAACTGAGGTTTCTCATTTAAGGAATTCAATTTCTGGAAAGAACAGCTCTTTCTCATGTATCCGATGCTGTGCTCACATCTCCTGATGCTGTGGCTCACATTATAATCCCTCCTTGCATAGATTAGTTGGGATTAAGATCAATTTCCAGAGAAAAGAAGAAAAAAAATCACTGAGTATTGTGCAAGATAGCCTGGCACTTGGGTAACCTTAGCTAGAGAGAAAGGGAGTCGGATGCTGAAAAAAATGTTTTTCTGATGTTAGTCTAGGCTTCAGAGCAGACAAATCTGTTAGAAAWACCAGAAAATCTGCCTTGGAGGTTTTGCTGGTCTGGGTAGCAGTCCAGAATTCTCTCCCTGAGCTTGAGATATTCAATACATTTGTTCCCTTTTGCACTTTACACTTCCTAGGTCCATGCCAAACACATCTGTAGTATATGCTCAGAATGCTTGGTTTGGGTTTTTTTGTTTGTTTGTTTGGGTATTTTTTCTAACCCATATGGWGCAGCTACACTGTTAATCTTACTCAAGTTTTTCTGCTGTGGTATAAATTCTTGGGATAATCTTGATTTGTGTTCTTCACAGGAGTTCGATGAAGAGCACTCAAGCATGTATCCCCAAATTACGGACCATCCATTGTCAGAGGGAGCAGATTCATCTGCAAGTCTACTTGCCAATATAAAGTAGAAACATTATTTTTCTTTTGACATAATTAACCATCCCTCTATAATAAGGATAAAATATTTCTTGCAGAGATTCCACTATTTTTTTCTCTTTTTTTTTGACTTTTATTTTGTATCACTGAAATGAATTCTTAGATTTCAAATAAAGTAGGTTACAAATTGCAAATTTACCAGCTGTAGATGTTCAACAAACAAAATCTTTGGGGTGATATAAAATCTCTGATATTTTGTAAAGAATATATTTACTATGTCTTCTGCAATAACATAAACCTCATCCTGTGACATCTAAATCAAGGAGAATGTCAAGTTTTTTTATGGAACATGGATGGCTGCTACTGTTTATGGAACATGGATGGCTGCTACTGGTTAAGTATGTGAATTGCCCTGATCTTGACATTTTCACTCCAGATCTGTTTTTTTCAAATCTGCTCCAAAGTCATCAGATGTTAAGAGGACATAATTCTACCTTTGGTATCTCATTGAATTGTTGGTCACAATCAAAGTATTTATAAAGATGTTGAAATGATATGAAGCATTCAGGAGTGTATGTATTTCAACCAGTGAACTTTCCATGATAATATTTCACTGGAATAATCATAGGATCCAAAACTACAGGTTAAAGATCCACTTTCTGGCTCTCTAAAAATTAACATTTTCTGTTCTTTTGCATTAAAGGAGAGATGTGTTCCACCACTACTACTGACAGCTTAGGAGGAATAGGTATCCACTACAACAGGGAGTGCAGTATAATAATTTACATTTAGGAATTAAAGTTCTCAGACAGTGTTTAACACTCCCATTTTTCTTTCACAAAACAATGAAATAAAGAAAAGCTAATTTTCCCTCTCAGTAGGAAACAATAATTTTGTCCTATCAACAAAATGATATTTTTTTCTGGATAAAATGAAAGTATGGAAAGAATTAGATTGGCTTGAAAGCCTTTTTTTTTTTCCCCTTAATATATTAACAATATTGTGTGTAGAATTGTAGAATTTCTACGTAAATACAGCATAAATATACAAATTGAAAAAAACCTGCAGATTTAAATAAATTTTTGAAACCATTCAAATATTCTCCATTTTTATTTCATTGAAAACAAACTCAGACACACAAAAAATTCCTGTTGGTAATTTTTCATAGGACAATTCTGATAAAAGTTACTGTATGGTTAAGTAATAAACATTTATCAATCTCATAATTTCTGGAGTTTCTCTATATAATTAACAGTCATGCAAATTTTTCTGCACATCACTAACTTATAACATTGACTATGACTGCTGTTGCCCTCTTCTATCTCTTGCCACTCTTCCCTCAAAGAGGAATGTTTGTTTTCAGGAATGGGGATTGTCTATCTATCCTTTGTACTCCTGTTCCTAACACAAGATACCATTAAAGCAGGTAAGATTTTGCTAAGGGTTTACAGCAGCTCAGTCTGTGTTGTGTTGTCTGGTTGTGCAAAATGACAATATTTCAGTTCTGAGGTTAGAAATGGATTGCTCAGACCTCTTGTAGAGAAGAAATATACTCCTACTTCTATAATATTCATATGTAGATATTTTTAATRAAGTAACTAAATAAAATTGCAAATTTACTTTTTCAATCATTGTTTTTATGTGTAAAAGTGAATAATTGAAATCAGGTTTGAATTCTTTTTTCATCAAAATTCACTAGTGGTAGTGTCAGCAACTGTCTTCAGTGTAAATTTTGACAAAATTACTACTACTATTATTAAACTCTAAAACAATTGAAAATGTCATTAGAATGTATTAGGGAAAAAATCAACTTTTTTAGAAAAAGTTATATTTTTGGTTAAGAACTACCTTATATTCAGGAAGGATCCAAAGACTGAAAATTGCAATCGCACAATGTTCTGTGTTGATTAGTCATGATGTCTGCAATAGATTAGACAAGTCACATAATATGGCTATACTTTCTGATTTGAATTCAATAATACACAAAGAACAACAAATAATAAACACACTCACAAAAAAAAAGAGAGAAAAACAAATATTAGTTTTTCTCTTCACACATGGGGATTTCAAGGTTAATCCAATACAATCTGAAATAATGAAAAGATTCACTTTTTATTTCAATAAAATTTGCATCAGACCCATGAGTTATTGTATAAACAACATTAAACATTAATTTCTTTAAATATCTGTGTAATAAAAACTCTTATAAATCAAAGCAAATAAAATGGAAACGAAAGAGTCTGAAACTGCATACTGAAGAGTAACAAAGAATTTGAGAGTTAGGGGAAATATTTTCTGATTTGCTTTTTTTTTTCTTTTTTTTTTTTCCCCTGTTGCTTTGTGGTTTGCTTTATTTTATTTTTTTTTTGTTGGCATATAACTATTGGTGTTATTTTAACTGATAAAACCAGCTTCAAGAAATATATCTGTAGTACAAAGGAGGATGATTGCTCCAAATCTGGATTCTTGTTTATTTTGAAGAGGTCAAGAAGTTTTTCCTTTCCAAGCTGGGATTTTTCARAAACTTTTTCAGAGGCCACCTAAAGAGTGTGCAATTATTCTTTGAAATGGCACAGAGGTTGAAGAATGATGAGATTTTTGGTTCTAGTTACTAAACATTTTGTGAGAAATCACAGAACCGTAGAATTGTTTGGGTTGGAATGGAGCTTATGATCATCTTGTTCCAACCCCCTCCTATGGACAGAGACACTTTCTATTGAACAGAATTTCTCAGGATCCCATGCTTTTGAACACTTCCAGGGATTCAGAATCCCCTGGACAAGCTGTTGCAGTGATTCACCGCCCTCACAGTAAAACATTTCTTCCTAATACCTGAACTAAACCAGCCCTCCTCCAATTGAGCCCATTCCCCTTATCCTTTAGCTACATAATCTCACAAAAATTCCTGTCCATCTCTTTTTTAGTGTCTTTAGATACTGGAAGGGGCTTTAAAGGCTCCTATGAGTCTTCCCCAGGCTGAACAGCTTCAATTCTCTCAAACTCTCTTCATCAGAGAGATGCTCCAGTGCTTTGTCCAACTTAATGCCTCTCTTCTGGACTTGCTCTAACAGATCCGGGCACAGCTGGTGTTCTGGGTTGCAGACACATGTTGCTGGGTCATATTGAGCCAACAGAAATAGTTCTAGAATTTCAGTTAATGGCAAAACCAAATTTTACAAATATACTTAATGAATGCAATTACAACTTCTTTGTGCAGGATCAAAAGTTAGTCTCCATTCTGGTGAAGGAGAATGCAAATGTGAAGAGGAATCACTTCTAGTAGCTAAGTCTTCCTTGGGATGCCTTGTTAGTCATCTGTTATTTCAGCAAGGACATATTTTGCTCTGTTGCAATCTTAATTCTATTGCTTTTGGACAATTCTACCTAAAATTCTGCTTCTCTAAATGTTTCAGAAAACCTTATGATTTCCCATGCAAAGTTCTCTTATGCCACCATTATGAGATATATGCCACCATTATGAGATAACCAATAGGTAGTCAGGAGTCCCTTCTTCATTCAATATTTTATGGCAAGTAAGACTTTATTTTCTTATTTACTCTTGTAACACAGGACCTTTCTTCCCCTGTTATAGGCATGGTAGTCCAGGTTTTTGTATTCTGGCACATCTTAACTCCTTCTTATACTGGATCTGTTCATTGGTGTCATATATTCTTGTGATACAGTTATATTTTTTCCTAGTTTCAACTGATCAGGTTTTCAAGAGCACACAATTCTTTACAGCATTCCAGCTTCCATTTGTATTTCTAGTTCCTTATGCTATGCCTCTGGTGAATATACATAGCAAGTCACTTTTTTTGCAAAGATCAAAGTGATTAACAAAATCACTAAGATAAGGGTTGAGGCAAACATTTGAGGAATGCCTTGAGCCATCAGATAAATTAAGCTGTGTGCACTCCTCACACGTTTCTTATGGTCCAAGATGGAGAAGCCTCTGGATTATACTAACATCAGGTTTATGCATTGCTAGAAAGTTAACTTTTTGAATTGGTCTGTGTTACCTCGGTGTTTATACCCCGCCAGGGTCTGATTTCAATGCATCAAATAGCTGGATTGAGAATTCCCTGAATCTTTAACTAACAGAAGTAAAAGATGTTTCTTATGAGCAGAGAATCTCTCTCTTAACTGTAAAGACAGAAGACGAAAAGGAGGATGTGAAGAAATGCCAGCCTACCCTGTTTAGAAAGGTAATTTAGCTCAGAGTGTATCTGCCACCACCTTTTCTTATCAGCTACTTCCTCCTCCTTCAGCACAGGCTGCGTGCAGAAGAAATAGCTTTAAACAACAGACTGCCAGAGCCCACAATAAGAATCATCCACAAGAAAACAGTAAAACAGAAGACAAAAGAAATTTCACCATTGAGTTACATCTATTATAAACCATATTTTTAAATGCTGCATGTCATCAGTTCCATCATTATCRAACTCCTTGCATAAGAATAAAGTGTCTTGATGAGAGAACTGATCATATGTGAAAGTTATGCATTTTAAGAGACTCTACCACATTTGTATTTTATCAGATAGTTCCTAATGATGTTCCATAATACAAAATTAAATATTTCTGTCTCTTTTCTGTGTTCTTATTCATGAGCTGGGCATTAATTGTTAAACAATGTAACTGCTTGTTTATTTGTACTAGATGTGATTATTTATATTCTGAGTAGTCTGCAAGGTCTTTAACTGCATTGCCTAGCCATTTTTATGAGTTTGTGTGGAGAGAAAGAAAAGGTTAAGTTATTGAACTCATTTCCCCACTCTTGTAATAGAAACAATTTTCTTTATTATTTTATTAAAAATAAATTGATTTTTTTAAAAAGACAAGAAATCAGAGAGCTATAAAAATATGTGTTTACACCTGCTACTCATTTGGTTATACTGGAAATTGTCTAGAGCAACTCCACTTGATATGAACGATATATACATATTTAAAACTTGTCCATATTAATATTCACAACTATCAGAATGGTGAAATTTTAACACATTTAGGTGCTTCACTAAATCTGGTTTTTTTTAAGGAGTGAAATCCATCTCAACAGTTACATATACTGCTTATTTTACTGAGAGCTGTCTAGATTTTCCTTATAGTTACCGAATAGAAATAGGTAAATTTAGACAATAGTACATATCTTCTGTTCTAGGAAATGCCTGAGGTAGAGCACATAAATAAAGCACTAAAATACTTAATATTTTTCATTATTTAGACAAATCTCTCACATATGTTCTGTAAAGTTGAGGATATTGTTAAGAGGAATTTTCTCCAAACTTCTACCCATTTTCCTTTCATCAAGCCTTATGAGAACTTATCAAGTAGTGCTTTACTAATTATAATGATAGGCTATAATAAGAGTATCAAAATTATTATGAATACATACTTGTATTTACAGAACTACCTATTTACAGAAGCTTGAACAAGCATAGACAAAGCAAAGAACTTTATAGTTAATACAGCTTTTAAGGTTCTATAGAAAATAGATTTTGCCTGAGTTCTTGTGAAGTAATATATTGTGATTTTTTAAACATATTTTTAGAGTTTAATTAGTTTGCTTATTCATGATTTTTTTTTTAATGTGACTTTTTCAACCTAAAATTAACTGCAGATTTTCATGTAATAACAGAACATTTATCTGCTCATGTATCTTAGCCTGAGGTCTTAGATCAAATTTGTGACTAAAAATTGACACATATACCCTCACACCATGGTGCAAGGATCTTTATTTGATTCAGATATTGGAAGACCYGGCTGAGTAACCAAAGTAATTATTTATATTTGCTATAAGATAACCATAGATATAGTTTGTCAATGCATTAACTGATTCTATCCAGTTTATTTGCCCACCTCCATCTCCAAATTTTTCAATTATTCTTGATTCCATCCACATATTACATGTGTAATGAGCTTCAAGACGTGTTTATTTCTGTAAAAAACCCATTATCTTAGTTCATCTTTACTCTCTTATTACTACCATGAAAGAGAAAAAAGTTTATTAGGAAATTACCTAGGAATAATACTCAGAGAGGGATTCAGCTTTCCTTATGTTAAATGTCTACAGCGTAGAAATTTGCAGCTCATCTCCTTGATCTAAAAACCTGAGGAGTGAAATACTCTGAATTCTCACATATCATCTGCTTTGTAGACCTACTTCAGAACGGTGAAGTTGTGTCTGAGCTGTGACTGTTTCTCTCCATTGATTACACAGGGATGTTTGTAATTGAGTAGTTCTGATAAAGTTGTTTATAACTTATATCTGATTAGGTAAATCCTTATTTGAAATAACTTCTTTTATCTTTTCCGTGTCATATATCACAATGGCCTGAGACCAGAAAAGTAAGATAATTTAAATCAAGATTCAGAGATATCAGGCCAAGAGCTATCAGTGTTAAGCAATTTTATTTCAAATCAGTAGTGTGTGAACTAGCCAGTTCCTTGCTATTTTACAGCCATAAGAGAACTGTGCATCCAATTCAAGTACTATAATAATTTCCTAGCAGCCCTGAGGGTTTCCTTCTGGAATTTTCTGCTCCAGTAATGCTCTTATTTAGACAATGCAAAAATCCTCATGAGTTTTGGATAATTCAGCCATTCTGGGAAAACACAGAAAGTACAAACAAGACAGGGAATTCATTCTAGGAGATGATAAGCCAAAGAAACATTGACAGTAATGCAAGGCTAACTGACAGTAAAAGTGTCACAACAATTAAAACATTAACTATCAGCTTTAGAGGAACGAATTTGTTGGAGGTCCACCTCTAAGGCCCTGGTCTGAATCCAGATCTAACGAAACTGACCAAATGTCACTTCAATTAAACAGCCATAAAAGTTCCAAAGTGAAATAATTCCACAGTCTGAACTCAGCTTCAAGTGGACATTTGTCTTCATTAAAAGCCCAGCATATATTTGGCAGAGTCTGAACTCATGTCTTTAAAAGAGCTTCATAAGTTAATGAATAGGAAGATTGAAACATTTGCCTGGTACCTACCACCACATAGCCAGGACTGGGGTAGAGGAGAGAGCAAACAACTTCAACATCCTTTCCTCTCCCTTCTTCACATACAAAATGGACTTACTCCTTCAGGATCTTTTAATTGTTAAAAAACCAAACAAAGATAAACAAACAAACAACCCCCCCAACCAACAAATTTCCTCTCTTTCCTCCCATCCTGTGCTTTCCCCTCTGCTCCTATGCTTGTCAGTATTACTCAAGGACTCCCCACAAACTTGCCAGAAATATTGAAAAGTCTTACATTTTCATTGTTCTTCCATAATTCAGTGTTTCACCTTTTAGCTGTGATAACAGTGGGGGGAAAAAAAAAAGGTGTAAATATTTTAAGGTCARGCATGAAAAAGTCTCCCTGCGCTGCAACTTAATTCCTTCTTTCCCATCAGAAAGACCTCCAAACTTTGCTTGATGTATGCAAAGTAGTGAATACATTGCTCTGTAATACAGATTATGAATTTCCTTCTATTTATCATTCCGTTATTTTGTTTGGTTGGTTTTGTTGTTTTCTTCTTTTAAAAATAATATTATTTTCTGATGGACAGAATAAAAACAATTTAGTCTGCTGTTCACATTCTCCACACGCATGTCTTAGAACAAATGATTCACATCATCCAAGTATTTGCTGATGCTGTATATCTGGAAAGAAACATTAGTATTGTAAGGAAGAGTAATAGCTTGCTTAGGAGTTTGACAATCTGAAACAAGAAGGGAGCTGATTAGGCAGTGATTTGAAAATGTTTGAAATGATAGTACCAGCAGGAACCCAATMTTTGATTTTTTGCCTCTCATTTTGAATGCAATATGGAACAGGGTGGATGGAGACATTGATGTAGAATCAGTGCTGGTAGAATTGAGCAATGCTCTTTGGCCAGGATAGGGGCAATGCCAAAAACTAGTCATATTATCAAGTGCACTGTGAATTCAAAGCAGCTCAGCTGACTCCTGTATTATTACTTTGTAAATGCATGAATAGACCAAAGAGGCTGTTTATGTTCTCCTCAATACTTAAACTGATCTTCTATTATATCCAAATTTTGCCATTCAGAGTGTGTATTAATCTAAAAGTGATTTGATCTGATACCTTGAGGAAGTCACAGAATTACTAGGATGGTCAGAAAAAAAGGAGCATTTGTCTTCTGAGAGAACACTGAAGGAATTTCTTTTGTTGAACCAAGCAAAATTAAAGCTGATATGGAATAAAGAGAGTGGAAAAACAGCTACTTGAGCTAAAGGTAATTTTAACATGGAATAAATCAGTATAAATGACCATGAATAAATTATGTTTAGTCCATTAACAGTCTTTTATCTATTGGGACCTAGAAACCTTTCTGGAGAACGACTCCTACAAAACAGTGGGGGAAAAATAATAACTAATTTTAAAAACGATTGCTGTAAATTCACTCCAATGGCCTCATGCCATTGTTCCAGTGTCAGCAGAGGTGAGTCTGGATGGACAAGGACTATTCCACTTTGCATCTTTAGGTTAGCATAAAGCCTGACATTGATATCTCCTGTGTCTTCCATTAATGATCTTTCATGTCTTAAATTTAAATTAAAAAA
>QVAJ01000103.1:352201-377328 GCA_003546035.1 Mixornis gularis | reverse complement strand
AAAAAAAGATTTTGCTTTTGTGCGGGGCACTTCTTAAAGAAAAGAAATTGGAAACTTCCAAAGAGCATGTCTGCTGCCTTATGTCYATGGGAAGAACCAAGAGATTCTATAAGGATTCCTTCTTCAAGAAGCAAAACAAAGAAATCAGAGTAATCCCCAGTTGAGGGCTTATTTTGGCTGGAAAGCATGAGAGTAATTTGAGGATTAGAAGTAAGTTCATAGAATCCTAGAATCCTAGAATGATTTGGATTGGAAGGGAGCTTCAATTTCCAACTCCCTGCCATGGGCAGGGACACCTTCCACTGTATCAGGTTTCTCMAAGCCCGGTCCAGCCTGGTCATGAACATTTCCAGGATAGGGCAGCCACCACTTCTCTGTGCCAGGGTGGCCTCACCACCCTCAAGACTTTCTCACTATGTGTTTGATCTAAACCTATCCTCTTTCTGTTTAAATGCATTACCTCTTGCGTTACCACTTGTAAAGCTGAAGAAGATAAGTCAAAATTCCTAGAGGAATATGACTCAGGCAGCAGGTGGTAGTTGTTTGGGTTGCTGTTGAGGGAGGAATTAGTTTGAGACATATGTCTTTGCTTTAAACATTCCCTCCAGCCACATCTGGCCAGCTCCAGTGGCAAAGAGGAGCCCGGGCCTCACTTCCTTTTCYGTTTGAAGCATCTAGGACTGGGAGTGCCTGACTCACTTCCCAAACTCTTTTCTCAAAACGATCTGTGATTAGAGGAAACTTATTTGTGTTCCATATGCCAAGAGCTACAGTAAGAGACTCCTAATCAGCATAAAATTCTCTTTTCTCTTGGGAGCCCACCCATCTATAGTCCCATTTCCATTTGTGGAAGCTAGGTCTAAGTGCTGCAATGGTTCAGTGCAGGGCCTCTGGAGCATAAATGAACTTGATAACTCCTAAGTTTCAGTAAATCTGCATTTTGCATAAATATATGCTACTTCAAATGGTCTCAGTAAAATAAAATTACTGACATTTATCACTAATTAGCTAATAATGTCATTATCTAGACTAGTTAAAAATAATCATGAGAAGTAAAAAAAATATAGAAGGAAGAATTATTCAATTTAGTAAACTTTTTTTTTTGGAATTGAGTAATTATTCTTCCCCAGACAAGATTTACTGGGAGAAAAAAAAACCCTTCCAGCATTTTTTTTCCATTACTTCAGCTTTGCATAAGTTTGGGATAAAATATATAACTATTTAATGACGGAAGAAAAATTCTACTGTTAAAATGAACAAAGTGCTATTATTCATTATTATTATTATTATTATTATTATTATTATTATTATTATATCTTTTTATTTCTAAGAAAAAAATTTGCAGGCCTATTTAAACCACGAGCAAGGTAGAAGCCATGAGCTCCATGAGGAGACATGAAGAGCCATTTCTCCATAAAAAATGTCCTGTACTGGAGGAAGAAAATGTAACATGGAAGAGGAGGTCAACTCCACATGATTACTGGGCTGTCAGAAASCAAGGAACTAAACAGATGTAAAACAATGAATATTACCACAGATTGTCTTCTGGCGGACACTCAGGAGGGGTACAGAATAAGAAAACTTGGAGAAGGAATTTTCTATTCACTCTGAAGATTTAAAAATATACTTTTTTTTTGTTTGTTTGTTTGTTTTTTTTTTTTTGTTTTTTGTAACTCTCCAGTTCCTTGTAGTACAAACTCATCAGTGAAAATGGGTGTCCTCTCACACTCCACTGGGCCAGATAAAGAGATTTGTGCTTCTTTACTCTCACAGGCATATATGCCAGCAAATTTAATGTTTTATTAGAGATAGAAGAGTCAAATTGGTTAGCATCTTTTTGAATGATCTCTTAGAACAGGACTATCCATCGTTTTCCAGGCAAAATTTTTATGTGCATGAGAGCATACAGTAAGCTTATTACATTCGGGGAAGTGTCTGCACACTTGATCCACCCAGTATTCCCCAGGAACTTTTGATTTGTAGTGTCAAAATGCACCATTTCGTATGTATAACCTTCCTGGCATTTCTCAAAACTATGTCCTAGGAAGCTGCAGTGTACATGTTTTGTGGGATTTCTGGAGTTTGGCATTCAAGCTGAAGGCACAAAATGCATCTAAAAGCATCTGATCTGCAGAGATGGTGGCACACCTGGAAGTTTTAAGTTTTAAGTAAATATATGCTATAACTTCAGCCAGCAAAAGAAACATCACCTGTTCTAGCTGTGACTCTGATGGGTGGGGTTTCTGTTTGYCCTCTCTGAAAACCTGAGTCTTTACTCTCTGCAGAGGTGACAGGACATAAGAAAGGTGCTGGGGGGCAGGAGGAGGGAGAAGGCAATGAAAAAGAGATATGTAATTGATCAATAGAAGTTTCTCATGGGGAAACACAGTACTGCTGGTTCTAGTGTCCAGAACCTTGTTTTTTCTCGCTAGGAAAAGAAGGAAAAGGAGAGTGTACAAACTAGACCCTCTGAAACATAGATATGAAAGTGACAGGACAGAAATATCAAGAAGGATTAAGTGGTCTTCTCGACTAGCTCCTGATCCCAAACAGTGCAAATGTGTAGAAATGTTTTTTACCATTATCTGAAATGTTGTCTCTACGTCTCTGATTCCTCTTAATCTGAATCGCTTAGCTTCCTAATCACAACATCAGACATGTAGAAGGAAGAAAAGTTTGCATTATGCATTATGCAGCACATATCAATATCAGAGAAAGTATGGTATGAATGAAACAAAGACACGTCATAGCCGTAAAATTTCCAGAATTGCTACTTGCTGCTTTAGCATGCCAGTATTCTGTTTGGAATATGGCTTTGGCATCTTGYTCTTTCTTGTTAGAGGAGATGGGGGAATAACAGAATGTGGACACAGTACTGAACACAAAGATGGCACGATCTCATTTTCTTCCATGGCATGATGATAATTTTTATTATTATTATTATTTTTTCCACTCATGGCTGTTTTTCAGACCCCCCCCGCCCCACTCTCCCCACCTACCCCTGCCCCTTCCTACTCTCCTTCTAATTCTCAGAGATGAGCAACTTTGCCATCCTTATTGAGTAAACAAACAAACAAAYAAATAAATAAATTTCTGTGAGACAGCTTGGAAGAATGTTTGATAATCTGAACCATTATGGAGGTGAAATTTCATTACACAGATGGTGACATCCCAATGTCTATCATCAAAACACAGCAGGTAGAAACAATCAGCTAGGCCCATTCCCCACTATAAAATTACACTTACATTAATGTCACTCTAGWTTCCATTATGCAGAAAATGATATTGCACAGGTCTCTGACATGAGGGAGACTGGGAGAGGAGAAAAAAAAGGAGAGATGTGAATCTAAGTGAGAGAATGAGGGGAGGATGGGTGAGCAAGGCAGAAAAGCAGAATGTGAACTAGAAATGATCAGCTCTGCCAACAAAATAAATACACAACCACATCAAAGCCTTGTGGTGCTTGTGGCAATGTCCTGTCTTGGTCATCTTGAAACTCAGCTCTAACTTCAGGYTCTGATTGAGAGAATCAGATTGAGAGATTGTTTCTGTGGGAGTAAGGGAGTTTCACAGTTAAATTTTATTCATATTATCATAGAATAGAATAACCTGAGTTGAAAGGGACTTTCAAGGATCATCAAATCCAACTCCTGGCCCYGCATCCCAAGAACTACAACTTATTAATAAGTCCTGGCTGTCACAGTTCAGCGAACAAGGTACAACATTTCAAAAAGTCTTCTTAGCATGCTGAACATTCTAGGGATACTAGAGGAAACAGTCCATAGGGATTTTCCTTGCCTTCTTCTTCTCCTTCCCCTTCCCATTTCCATTCCCAGGAAGACTTTAATATTGCATTTCACTTTACTCAGCTGCCACTACCYAATGCGGTCCAAACATCATGACTTGACTGAATTTCTATGATAGAGTCTTCACACCGGTCACACCACTGTGATTTTCACCAGAATATTTTTACTGTAGTGCATATTAGAGGGAATCATTCAGCAAAGCCACAGCATGAGAAGTTAGCAGAGTAACTTAGAAATATGGAATAGTGCTAAGGGAAAATGATGAAAATTATCTGATGAGGTTTTATATATTAAAAAAAAATAGTGTGGAATGCCAGAAATTTTTATTTTTACTTAAAAATGAYATTGGAAAATATCTGCTTTGAGGGTGGTCGGGCAGTATACAGAATATACAGAATACATTTCCTAGAAAATTCATTCTGKATTTGTTCAGGACTAGGTTGGGTGGGGTTTTGAGGAGCATAATCCAGTAGAAGGTCTCTGTGAGCACAGCCGAAAGGTTGAAGCATCGTGATCTCTAAGCCACTTCCAGCCCAAACCATTCTGTGATTCTGTTTTGTAATTTTTGATTTTAATGATATTACAGAAACTATCTTTGTTGTATTTCTATTTTCTTCCCCCTGTATTTTGAAATAAAAACAAGTCCTGATARCAGAAAATAAATTCAGAGGACAAGAAATGCACATTTATGTTCCTCATCTGTCTTTCAGCATTGTCACAGTTTTTTCACTCAAGAATCCAGGTTAGCTTTTGAATCTCTCTGCTCTCTGTGCTAAGTAATGAGACAGGAGAGAATTTCCATCTCTTATCAATACAGTTGATGATGCTTCTGTTTTATAGCTGACGGTAGGCTAAGGCACAGGTTTATACAACAGTAGGAACCTTAGCATTTAAACCAATCTGAGCTTCTGTTACACTTACAGGGRAAGTGAGCAGTACTTCAAGAGAATAAATTTCATAGTAAAATAAACATTATCTGGCTTCAACAGTTTAAATGGAATGCGTCTACATCTAACACAGACCAGGCTGCTTTTATAATCAACAGGAATCTGACTGGKATTACTCTGTGATACATCTCAGGACGTCTAGGTGTCTAGGTTAGGATGACTTAAACCACAGCTGAAATTTACTGCTGTCACCTGTGAAACTACATTTGGCTTCAAACTACAAAGTTAGTGCCTAAAAAATTGTCCACCATATTAGACTGAGGATTCATTGTAATATTATGTTACATTGTATTATATTGGGGAATTATGAAAGTTTTAATTGCCATTAAATACCGAGAAGTCTGAGATTRTAATTGAAATTAGACAATAAACCTCTAAATATCTGAAATGAGATGAGGTAGGTCTTCACTAAAAAATTAAGAAATTTTGATTCCATGGTTCAAAATCCTTAGAAGTGATAACAGCCTTATTTAAGCCCATAAAAATATATGCCTGCCCTCATTAACATATATGTATGCATATATGGAGCCTTTCTGACTGGAGAAAAAGCTTTAAAAAGCAGTCATCTGACAGAGGTTCTTCCAATGAAATTTTATGTCCAGTTCTGTAAAGTGAAAGATGTGAATATTTTAGACAAACATTTGAAGACTAATTCAAACAGAATAAGAACCCTTATGTTTTAACCATCACTGTGTTACAGCCTTTATTAAGCAAGATTATCCAGAGTACAAATAATGGATCTTCTTTGCATTTCATTTCACAAATATATTGATTGAAGTCCCCTTTCAAACCTCAGCAGACGGGATGCTTTAGGGGTAATTTTTTCAAAGGAAGTTTGCATGGGGATTTAACCAGCCAACTTCCCTTGATGTTAGCAGGAACTGTGTGACTAAACCGATACATAACTTTGAAAAGACACCCCTAAACACCTTATGTTGAAACACTGGAAGTCTTTGAACTCAGCAGGATCGTTGCCTGGATAAGAAGTGGTTGTTCAGATGCAACATATGAATCGGTTATAATAAACAGTGCTATAAGTGGGACAAAGATTGCATTTGTCCAAAGAGAAAGGGGAGGTTAGAGTAACACAGAACCAGTAGATTTGTTATTAAACCTTTTCTTCTTTCCAATTCCRTCTTAGAGAACACTTCTGGGAAAAAAAATTCACCATCTTTGATGAGGTAGTTTCATTAAAATAACTCTAGTTTTCTTCAGTCAGCTGCCAATAAGGTGGTCCCTAATGGATTTYCCTGCAATACTTTTTAAAGTAAATGTAGCTTCTTCTAAGAAGTCATTTATAGCAGAAAGATGATAACCAATCTAAAACTAGGGCCAAGACCTACAACCAAAAGAAGGTTCTGTCTAGATATCGGTCCAAGCTAAGACAGTATTATTTTCAGAATATTCAGTTCATTCAARCAGTTCACCGTGTAACTGTATAATGATTTTGCTTCAGATGTGTTTATYATATTGATTAAGTTGAGTAAAGATGGAATCACTTCCAATTCTTCTTTGACTTTGTCTGCTGTCTCTSTTCTGCTGCTCTGTGCGGGAACCCTGTGTCCCCTCCATCTCCCATGGAGAAGAAATAGAGGTCTCATGGATGGCTTTTATMGGTCATGCTGAGCAGGAAACTGCAGCAAAGGTCAAATTCAGTCCAAATTATTTCAGACCATAGTGTTATTCCCTGACTAAGCCTTTCTTTGTACTTTATATATTCTTCAATGGGAAGTGCTTTGAACCATTGAGTTTGAGAATTTTTATTTGACTTTASGCTTAGTTTATTTATACATATAAACATAAATTTATTATTTCATGAGGAAAACAAAAACTGTTCTACAAAATATACACTTTGAATTTTAAAAGCTGGAATATTTTTAGACAGTCAAYATTATTTTGATAGAAATATTTTCCCCTAAATACACTGTCATTAGATACAATTAAGGTAATCTTCCTAAAATTAGACAAACAGACAGAGAAGTACCAYTGTTATCTCCTACAGATTTCTGCCTACCAGATTTGTGACATTTTAGGGGTATCTTTTCAAAGCAGCATACAGAGTTTTAGCTTCATGACTCAGAAACATCAACAGAAGCTGATCGATTAAATCCCACACTTGCCTTTGCTTTGAAAAAAATTTCCCCTAAGCATTCTCTCTGTTGGGCTTTGGAAAAGTACTTCACTATTTCTCATGCAGAGAAATGCAGAAAATATTCAATCCATATTAAAAGATAAATTAAATTAAAATAGAGTAAGACTAAAAAATATATAACATCAAGTAAAGATCAGAATTTCTACTAGTTCTCTGCTCCCTTGATTGCTGCTCTGGTACTGTGAATGCATTCCAAGCTTTGTTACATCCATCAGGGATGGTACAGATGGACATTTTGCCTGTCCAACCTGACTCAACCGCTTGAAGATTCATCAGAGAGAATCTGTTGGCAATTGCAAATGGATGTAATCCAGAGCCGGCAGATTTTGTTTCTCTAGAGGAAAGYAGGACTGTAAAGGGCAGACTAGACTGGCAAAAATATTTACTTTTATATTTCATCACTTCAAATTTATAGTGGGACAAAATGCCTTTAAAACTTCACCTTTTTAATAGGATACTAACAGAGATTTTCAATGCAATTCATTTGCTGGCAAGTAAGACACTAGAGAGTAGGAAACATTTTGAGCTAAAAAGAAAAAAAAGAAAAGAAGAAAAGAAAAAGCAATCAGCAGGGTGACATATACTTTATTAGTCCTCTTCAAAATCACTTCCTTCCCTTTCTCTTTTTTATATTTCTTGTCTTTCCATGTGCTCTCCTCGTTGCATTACATCCCTCATTTTAGGCATTTTAATCCCTCCAAAGGGATGCATCCCAGTGGCACAGACAGTTGTAGGGCACAATTCTCAGCTACACTATGGCTCTTTTACAGTGCTGCGGCAGCGAAAAGCAACCTTATAGCCCATGGAACTGGCCACTGTGGAATATACTCCCCGCTATGCACAAAACGGGGTTTCAGAAAGTAACTAAAGTCAGCACATTGGATATATAATGGCTTTTGTCACATTTCCCAGTGCAAAAGACCCCCATGCCTGGGGTAAGCATGGGGAATGAGGAAAGGCGATCTTGCTTGAAGTCTCTTCATGGCCTTCAGAGAAAAACTCCACAAAACTCTATCTAGCTCTAAAGGGTACCTTTTTCTTCTGAATAAGCTTTGGTGCAATGGGGAGAATCAGTCAATATCTGTTGTAGAAATGTAGGGGAAGTTCTCAGAAATATTTCTGGGGCAGTTATAAATATATGGAATCTACTTACTTCATAGCTGAGGAATTGTCAAACACAAGTATTCTCCATTCTTCTCATAATAGGTAGCTGCAGGATATTTACTTATTTATAGGTGGAAGTCTTGTTGAATGGTCAACACTGTCCTTTACATCTGATAAGGATGTATAAGTTACTTCCTGCTTTTCTTCTGAGCCCTGTTTGGCCAGTTCTTAATAACACTGGAGTTGGCCAGAACATTTTTCTTTCCATAGGTCATGTGTTTATGGCACAGTTGCCACCAAAGATTTCATACCACTGAATGACGGTATGTGCCCATTGCTGGCCACATGGAACAGAAATACTCCCTGCTCTGCCAAGTAATCTTGTGGGTACAGAGACTCTGATGTGAAAGTCCTTTGGTGGAGGCTTTGATCAAGCCAGAAAGTCTGGGAATGCTTTCGTATGGGTGTTTGGGGGAGGCGACATAGGATAACTTGTAGAATTAGCGGATCCCCATCCTTTTGAGTCATGAACTTTTGAGCTGCTCCACTTTTCCTCTTTATACATGACAAAAATTCTACTAAATTGTGTTTTTCATCAACATGTTCTCCCAAATTCCTCAAAAGGGACAAATGTCAAAATAAATTTATAAAAATCATCTCCTCTGTTCTCCATCCAACATGGGTACTGTTGGTACTATGTGGAAATTCACTCTTAGTTTCTTTCTCGCTCCCCTCAGGAAAAGTTGTCAATCCTTTAGAGAGAGGAGAGTGATGAAGCCATGCAGAAAGTGCAGAATCAGGACATCCTTTCTGGTCACTCTGCTCCCCACTGATGCCCTTGTTCAGATGGTGAGTCAGCCCTCAGCTACACCCCTCCATTTGGGCATATGAGATAACCCTGATACAAAATGTCCGTAGCTGCATACACAACACCATGGAGGGCTCAATAGCAGGCACACTTCACTGCATATCGTCAGTAGTTTCTGTGTACATAACTTATTCCTCTCCAAAAACCCCAAAAACATCACCATCACTGCCACAAAAAAACAAAACAAAACAAAAAAAACCCAAAAAACAAAAAACAAACAAAAAAAAAAAAAAAAAAAAAAAAAAAAAGGCCACAAGATATTGCATGTCCTCAAGCCCCATCAATTTAAATTGAGTCAAAAGACCCCAGTTCCCATTATTCTCTTCCTGTTAGTAAACAGATTCCTGCAGATTCCTGTTACCTCTAGTGAGTTTTGGGTCTGTGCTCTGAAACTACAGAAAGCAAAATGTAGAGACATTAAAGTAACTCTAGGTTACTTTGTTCCTGCATCATTCTCAGCCCTAACCATCCCTAAGGGAAGGTAAAACAGCCTTAGGGTGAGTAAAAATTATATTCTGCACGCAAATATAGCGTATTATTTAAGTGCTGCTTTGTAAAACTGGGTATTTTTTATGTTTTCAGCATTGTTTTATGTTCAGGAAATTAGAGAAGAAGCAACATAGATCATTTGCAGTTCCTAAGAATTTACCACTACACTTTCCTATTTCTCTTACACCCTCTGAGAGTACCTTTAGTAATCTGTTTTCAGCTCTGTTTACTTTAGAATATTATTTAAATTAAACTGGAAAAGTAATATTGCAAATATTAGTTGGTTCTACAGTGCATGCCCAGTACATAATTTAGTTAGATATTTAGAGTTCCTTTAGAAATAAAATTCTGTGAAAATGTAAGATTTAATCGTATAAAAGTACATGTACATGTATGTAAATATGCATACGTGTATGCCACTACTGTTAATATTACTTTTATTATTTTGTAATTTCACCTTTTACTGTCTGTAGTTATTTCTTCTTTTGTTTTGGATTTTCCCTACTATGTCCTCCAGAAACAAAAAAAAAAACAAACAAATAGTTGCAACACTTACTAGCAGAAAACGTAAGAGTTTTGAAATCTATTTTCTTCTCTTCTTAATCCTGCTTTAATCCTTTAGAGCTATAAAGAAAGGAAAATGCCTATTTTCTACTGTATATATTTACAGCTTCTATTCTAAATAACTTCAGTTCTTTAGGATTTGCAATCACCATGATTTCCTATACGGAGAAAAAAAAAAGAATATCAAACTTTTAAGCTCTGCAGGCAACAATTCAGGATTTTTTAATGTAGGATGCATATAAAAGCAATCAGAGCTGTTCTTCTCCATTCCAGCTATTTGGCTTCTCTCTGCCATTGTCTGGCATATCCTTACCTTCAATTCCAAGGCAGTTACATTTAATAACTAAATGCACTGAGCCAATTATTAAATTCACCACCATGATCCTCCCAACACCTGCAAACGATGGACAAAGCTTAAAACCATTTCCTAGAGATGATAATTCCCTAATTTATGTGCATGTAAGAATTTGCTTTACACAATGTGTAATTGTGATATAAAGAAAATTGTTAATAGAATATAAACAAAGAGTGACCATGAGCTCACAAACCATTTTCATCCTATCAGAGATAGGACTGTTCATGCCTCTATCTTTCTATTTGCCTCTTTTATGTGTATTAAGTAAAATGTACACAATGAGAATAGGGAAGAGAGATGAAAAGACTCATTAAGCCATCATAATTTTTTTTGTGTCATTACAGCATTGTTCTTTATGTTTCCCATTCTTCCTAAGTGAACAAAAAGAGAAAGGAGAACATTTCCTAATATATAATTTCTTAGTGAGTATGCTGAATATATGGGACACTTCATCTCTGGTTTACCAAGTCAAAAAGTGACTATATTCATGAAACATCTTGAAAGTTAACCCATTAATCCATGGGCCTAAAGCTACAGAAATATCCTCTTAGTAACTCTCAGCAAACTCAAAGGAAGTGGAGTAGCCAGCCACACAGCACTCAGAAATGTTCTTTAAAAGAAGAAAGTCTGGAGTGGACTATATTGGTTCTAAATTGAATTCCTCAGTCGTTTGTAGATATAGATTTCGTGACCTCTCTTTTTAGAATTAAATTCTTGAATCCTTCTATTCCTGAAGGTATCTGTTTGTCTGATATAGCCCTTCCTGGAGCACATATTGTCCTTTGGAATAAGGACCTGTCCTCGATGTTTAACTGACATGTTTGGGCCAGTCAGCTTTTATCTGCTGGATAGCTGTTTTCCAGTATTTTCAGATTGCCAATCATATAAAGTTTTGCACAGGAAGATTGAATACTTACTCAGATTTTTTAAGCTAATTGACAGAAGACTTCTTTTTAGCTGTCTGTCATGGACGTCTGAGAATAACTTCCTCARAGCTAAACAAACAAAGTCACTTCAATTTCCTTCTCCAACAAAATATGTTTCTACTCTTGGGCATCACAAGAATTCTCTTCTGTGCCTTCTACCACTTGAAGTCAAGCTTATTTTGTTTTAATTATCTGTCTGATTCTGGAATAAGAATGATGATGGATAATCTGCAGAGAAATATCCGTATTGCTTCTACTTGACAGTTGATAATGTTCCAAGATAAGCACCACATGGTTACTGAAATGACACCACTGACCTATAAAATGTTAATCTATAAGATAAATAATATCTCTCACTTGATAAAAGGCTGAAGAAAACAGAAATCTGTGGCTAAATATTGTTATTCTCAGAATTGCAATGGAACCTCTTAACACAAAGAGGAATGCCTTCTTTCCTAAAACRGAACATAAAAAAAACTGTATGAGAAATCAAGGTAATTGCCTTTATCTGAGTATCATTTGTTTCTATCAGATGGTCATGTTTTGCTTTTTGTGTGAGCAAAATTCTTCAGGTTTAGAAAAACAGTAAAAATGACTGAGTGAAGTAAAGCCAATGAAAACGTGTGGATTCTCTGATAGCTAGTGCAGGATGCGTTTGGTCAGGATGACAAATTGTACTAAATTTTCTATGCAAAAAAAGATTTCTCTTGTCTTTAAACAGCCATACATTTTCATGGTTTTAGGAATAAATTAATATCACATTATTCTTCACATTTTTCTTAGATTTGGGCAAAACACAGAAAGAGATGTATGTAAGTGTACTAGCATACATCAAAAGGTAATACGTACTCCCTGTTCTCAGGAAGCTAGGCCAAAAATGTATCTGATTTTGAACAAATGAGAATAAAGTAGCTCTGACTTTAAAAGAAAACCCACAAAAATATCTTTGCAATTTCCCAAGCAATTCTAAACCCCAGAAGAGTTAAAAATTTAAAATCAAAATGCCTCAAACTGAGCATAAAATATAAACTGAAAAACATTTTTTTATGGTTCATAACACACCAGTTCATTATGGCTTCTTTCTTTCAGCATGTCACAAGTTGTCATGGGTGTTTGCTGGTAACAGGAAAACACAAAACATGAGAAAGTGTAGTGAGAGGAGTATTAGCAAATTGGCACCAAGTCCTTGAAAACCCTTAAGAAAGCTTATCCTTTCATCCACCCTAACGTCGTGAACAAAGTTAGAGTGATATTTGAAGACCAGGTTTCAGCTGCCATCAATTGGCACAGCTGTAACAATGGAGCTAGTCTAGATGGAGCTTTGCTGATTTCATCTGTAACGGATTTGGTTTTAATCTTCTAGTGATTGCTGCCATTACAGTGTTCTCCAGCTGACTCAAAATAAAAGACCTACTCTTTTCTTTTCGGTAACCCAGAATTGTTAATGTCTATGTGTATGATGTGATGTATTAAATAACTAACACCATAGAAAGAATGGGCCTGTCTTCACTGATTTTCTTAAACTCTCCTTTATCTGTGGGAATCATGAAACTGAGTTAGGATAACTGACTAAAATGTGATTCTTTCCAAAATTTACTTTCTATAACCTTGTCTCTTTTTTTTTTTTCAATTTTATTTCTATTAATATACCATTTCATTGCTCAGAAAACCTGGCCCTTTATTTTCTAAACAGCTACTTGYGTATTACTCTTTGGATATATTTATTTATTTTGTTATAAATCCTCTCTTTGCTTCTAGTCTTTATTTCTTTTTCTTTTTATTTACCAGTAGGGAGACTTAGATAGGCTCAGTTTTCTTAATCCTCTTTATAAATTTAAAAAAACCCAATTAAGTCTTCACAAAGTCTTGTTTTTCTGATGTAAAGGAAAACCAGGCTTCCTGAAACATAATAATGTGTTGCACTTCTATAGACCCTTTTATCTGAGGTTCTCAACTAGCTGTAAAACATGCATTCATTAATTAAGCCTTGAAAGAGCCAAGAGACAAAACATTATTCCTAGGCTGCAGATAGGTAAACGCAGAGGCAGAAATTCCCTGTATTGATGGAAGTAACACAGATTTGAGAAGTGGGACTCAGAAATCTGAATTTCAATATGACATCTTTTAGTTCCACATATCCAGTGCCAAGTGCTTTAATATGCACAATTCTGGAGCTAACCATTAGAAAACCTCTTTATTATGTTGTTATCAAGAATTTTCCTAAATCACAGCTCATTTCTGAATGAATAGACTATCATGTGGGTTCTCAGTAGTAAGTTGGCTTTACCTTACTGAGGTCTGGCAGTGTCCTAAGTAAGATGAGTCTGTCCTTAAGTCCCCATACATCATAGGCACGCACATGATAGAAATGGCTTTGTGTCTTCCAGTTGTTCTGAAAGCAGAGCCCAAACAAAACTGTGTTGGTCATCTAAGAATATAGTTGGAGGTCAAAGTGAATTACATGTCCTAATAATTTGACATAACCGTAGCAACAAGAGGGGAGCGAATAAGAAGCTTAAGTTTTACTTGTCGATCTTTAGAGAACAAGAAAGAGAGGAARAAAAAAAAAAAAACCCAAACTGACAGTGCAAAAAAAATAACCAGCCAAACAAAAAGATTTAATGGCAGTTTTTAAATTAAACTAAGAGCAAAATTCATCAGGCAGATACAATTTCAGTATCATGCTATAGAGGGTTCAAGGGGATGCAGCTTCATAGTATAGCTGATCTGAAAGAATGCACTTTCAAGAAGTTACTAGGGAAACAAGGTGATTTGTTTCATATCCAGCTTCTTTATATTAACTCCAAATTATTCTTGCAGTAGGATTAAAAATAGTATTTATACAGTTTCTTAGATTCAATGATGGATTGAAGTACATAGTCTGTAGGAAATTAAAAATGAGGTTTCAAATTCAGATCTGATTTCACTGCAGTTTTGAAATATTTCAATTCATTGGTAACAGGATTTACTTCATTAACTGTGGATTTCCAGAAGTTAGACATCTGAGTTATTCAGCTGAACCTCTTCAGAATCCAATAGAGAAACAAGTACTTTGGATACAAATACAAGAACTGTACCTGAACAGGGCTTTCATCTGAAAGTGCCTGTTTCTCACCCCTGAGTATGAAAGAARCCTTAGTGGGTTAGCTGAGTCATACACAGCAAAATTAAAAACATTTTCAGGGAGATATAAACCTCAGCCTCAACTGGCTTCCATAATAGACATTCATGTACACTTGTAACAAACAGCCTTTCCTGGTGGAATGAAACTTCTACCATCCCACAGACGTGCTGAGAATAATTCATTTCTATGCAGAGGCTCTTAATTGAATCATCTCATCCAAAATGAGGAACCGATTAACAATCTAGAAGACAAATGGCACCACAAAAAGATAAAGCTCACGATAGTTAAGAAGGAGGAAGAGAAAATAAAAGAATTCATAAATAAAGCTTCGGAAAGAAATATTTCAATAAATTCAGAGAATTATGCAACAATATGTTATGAAAGAAAAGTAATAGAGAAGCTTATTTCTTTAAATAAGCAATAGAAGAATAAAAAGTTATCCTAATATGAAGCAAGAATAGAAACCGTAGTAAGGGATAAGATTTGGTACACCAATATGCTTTTACTGATCATAAATASGGAAAGGAAGAAAATGGAACGGAAAAGAAATTTCATAGCCAGCTTAGGCTGATCTCTGTATATGCTATTGATGAAAATATGACAAACGTTCCCTCATTCTTTGCAACTTCACTTCTGTTTTCCACATGAAGGCTTTTGAGCTGATCCAAACCAGCCCCTGAGAGAAACTGATTACTCTTCCTCAGATCAACAGGTTGATCTGGTTCAACTGCAGTGGTCCTGCCTTGGTGTGTGCTGACCATAAAGCTGCACTCCATAAAGTCTATAAAGATAATAGCATGAAATTACAAAGGCAGACTGAAATAGGAACAAAATTGCACAAAAAGCAGCCATACCACAAAAGCTCATAAAATGTGATAACACTAAAAATAAAATTTTAAAAAAGGCCAAAAAATGACCAGATTTACCCTGCCACAGAGCAATTTTTCTAATAAATCCTATTAAGATTTTTTAATTGTTTTGTAACTAACTTGCTATTGGATGCAACTACCTCTAAGCAACTAACAAAATTTATGTTTCTTGGTGGTGCACAGGAAGTCTAAATAGTGAAAGTTACAGGGCACTATTTGCATTCACATAAGTATATGCAACTTTTTAAAACTAATTTGCTTAAAAATTCACAAAGTTTACTTATCCTAATATGCCGTTTAAACAAGCAGTATACAAATAAGTATACCAGTATGTATTCTGCATTTATGTTGGTTGAATATCACATCAGCATCCATGAAGAACTTTGAACTAGTCTCAGTGACTTTCTCTGAAAATCTGGAAATGAGTGTACCAGAACAATGGAAGAATATATATAAATCCTGATTTGAAGTCCATTTATCTAAAAGGYTTGCATGTGTATAAATCATCTGCTYGTACAATGAATACATGTTTTCTCAATACATTAGCAGTACCTAAAGATATAACTGTATTTATTCATATAACATAAAGAAACTGATTATCCAACTGTTCTAATATTCTACTAACATTTTGTTTGATTTTTAAATTTTCTGCTATTTATCAATTAATGCAGCAAAGAAGGGAGGCTTTATTTCCATGATACTAAATATCTTTGTGTGAGTATGTTTGTGTGTGCATACACCTCACAACAGCAGAGAATTCATATTTCTTGTGGATAAGTGAATCCTCAGTTTGTCAGTATTTGACAGGTGTTTGGCACTTTTCAATTTAAAAACTTCTTTGTGAATTTTTAAACTAATTAGTTGAAACAAGTGACATATAAATTAAAAAAAAATATTTTGCAACCTCTTGGTGAACTTGTCAGGATTATTTGTGGCTTTGAGGTACCTTCAAACAATGCAGAGAAACAGAARCCCCTATGAAGATCTCCCAGAGAAGGAACAAATTCTATACTCAGAAGCAGGTTAGACCCATCAGTATGATGCWTTAGTAATGGCTTTTTAGTACGTCTAGTTAACAGGCAAGGACAATGTTCTCTTTCTTATCACTCCCACATTTTTGTTAAGGCTCTAAATTTCATTTCTGGATAGCACCACAACATTCTTTTCACTTGTATAATCTCCCAGTGATGCAAATCTATTCACTGCACCATACCACACTGGTTAGGGTAGGTGTTGTGTAAAGAAATGAGGAAAAAAGACCATTATTCTTCCCTCTGCTCAGGAGAAAAGCCAGGCCCCGGCGGAGAACAGCACTTTTCTGTCTCCTGGAAAATCAATAGCAGTCTTGGAAATGGAGGCTGCACAACAGTTGAATCTCAGTCCAAAGTCTAAAGGAAAATAAAACAATAACAAACTGTAGTTTTTCTCCCTGACATTTTTCTTTGACACAAAGAAATTACTCCCATTTATTGCAACTCTGTTGTTGACCTTGGAGTTGAACTCGGCTCCTAAACAAAACTCCCTGAATCTTCCCCTTTTATGTACTTTTGGCCTGCACCTCTAATTCATGCTTTGACACTGATTATTCCTTACTGATGTGTTGACTTTCCTTTTCTGATTTGTTTGAATATCAATTGTAAGTTATTCCTCAAACATGGCTTTTGGAGCCACTAAATTTGACCTATTGTTCTGATTCTGACACATTTGGGCAATAAAGGGTGGCAGGAAGAGTGTTTTAAATTTCAGTACCTATCCTACCAATAGCTCTAGATGCTGGATGCAAAGGGAGTAACTACCTCTATTTTATTTCTGGTTTTGCACTTTGAGAAAAAAAAAAAAAATCCCTGTTAAATTASTTGCTGGGATGGCTTTTCTGTGCATTTTCTCTCCCCACGCTTTCTTGACTCACTCCTTCATACTTTCCCCTGTTTTTTTACTTTTTTTTTCCCCTGCAATCTGTTGTTTTCTTTTACTTTTAGAGATAACTATGGTAAATAAATACAGATTTAATCTTTAAATCCACTATCAAGACAAAATTCATAGTCCATGTGAATGGGGGAAAGATAGACAAGAAAGGGAGTGGGAAATATAAAGAAAAGCAAAGTCAGTCTGCAGATCAAATCTTTCTTTTCCAAACAGAAATAATTACAGTGATGGTCAGTGGGGAGATTTGGGCAATTTATAGTGGTGGAGCAGCAAGTTCCTATCAACAATACTTGATATTCAGGGCAAGCCGCAGAACTACWAGTCCTGAAGCGTTGCCTATAATCTTTATTTCATTTTTAGATGTTATGCTGTAATAAAATGTAAAAAGGGAATACATAAAAAGTTATAGAGGTGGGAAAAAACATGGTTTGAAGTTGTATGGCATTTCTTGACAGGGCATGTTCCTAAGGATATGCARAGAATAACAAATGCTATTTGAAATAAGTACAATAGAGATCTGAAACTAGATTGAAAACCCAAGTCAATTTTCCTGAGTGTCATTTGATTAGCTTTCTTATATAGAACTGAAGCTTAAACAATGCTGGGGATTCAGAGTGGAGAGGTGCTTGGGAACACAGTGAGAAATGGGWTACTCCTACCAATTTCATTTCTGTAGCTTTACAACATTATCATTGCACATTGTTTCACTGTTTTGCAATAATCCATAAATGAAGCAATGTCAGAGGGAATTTGATTGATAGCTGGGAAAACACAAAAACTGTGAAAGTTATTTCTTTGCTCTTTCTCTCTGTCTGTCACTGCCTTCTGGGCAAGAGATGTTACCAGTAGCTGCATAAAATAGCTGGATTCTATTGCCTGGCTGTCTATATGGGAAAACACTAACGAGTTTGTGGATATTGCTTTGGACAGCAAAAGGTGACAAATATGCATGTAACATATTTGACCTGTGGATTGCTTTGAGTGATTTATGTTGGTAGAGGTTTTTCTTTGTTGCATTGTYGGATTTTTTTTTCTACCAGATACTGTTTGCTTTTTATCTCTGAATTTAGCAAAAGATGTCTTGCTCTTTTGAAACAAAATTAACATTGAACTTGGGTTTCACATTTGGAGAATTCTAGGTTGAGAATGAGTGCGCAGATAGCATTTTGATTTGCATCTGAAATAAAGAGGTCCTTCAGAGCTCAGATTTGAGCTTTGTATGCTTATACATACATGTAGAGCTCTTCCAAATGGAATGAGATATGCTTAAAATTCATACTGATACTGAAATATGCTGATTGCTGTTTCTTCTATACTTTCTCAGTTTCTTCTAATTTTGTTGCTGTTGTTTTATTGCTCAAATCCTGTAACTGTTCTTAGAGTACTTAATTTTTTTTTAAACTTTGTTTACTTTTAAAAGGCAGGTTACCAGATACCCTTTTTCTTTTTTCTTTTTTTTTTTTNTTCTCTCTTTTTTTTCTAATTTTACAGCAAGGAAGTACTCTCAGAGCTTGCTTTATGTGTAAGAATGAACACCCAGCAACTCAATGGAGATAACAATGGAGATGGTTCTAAGAGGGCCAGGGTGAGTCCAGCTGTCCCTTAGGGATATTTCACTTYGAATCCTGCACAGGTGGTGTTTGAAGCTACAACATTCCTCATGGCTTTAGGAAAAAAAATACTATTTATAGAGGTATTTTATATTACTAACATTATTTCCCTCTATTTTTTACCCTCTCAGAACCCTGTCAACCTCTGTCTCTCTGCATAACCTCGTTGTAATGGAGTGCAAACCGGCCTGCATTTGAAAGGTATTTGAATTCCCACACAGTTCCCAAAATGCATACTCTGGAAGCAGTGCAATGTACTTAAATYGTGATCAGGAGAAGTGACACAACATACGTAAGTTGTAATTGTTCCTCCTTGGGTTGATCCACTTCTGTTCTACCATTTGTATACACCATGGCCTCCTCTAATGCATGTCAACAAAAATTGCAATTCATGGTGTGTGTTATGGCACATATTGTGTTTAAGTACTGAATGATGACAGACTTGGTGGGCTTCCACCACAAATATTGCCCATGGGGAAAAGCTGCTTCTGAGGCTATGGTAAGTAGTCTCAAAATACTATTTGCTCTCCTTTTCTTCAGGATTTATTGCATTTTATCATGTATTATATATTTTATTCAAAGAAGTCTTTCCAGGGATAAGGACTTCAGTACATAACAACAGCTCCCTTGAGTGGGAGATTTCAGGGCGACCTGCCAGCTCTTCTTGCTGCAGATGTCAGGCCATCTGGCTGCCATCTCTGGGGCAGGACACATCAAGGGAGTTGGCTGGCGCATCTCCCCAGCAGGAGTTACTTGGTAGGGGTAAAGAGGGGAGGGGAGAGAGTGTGGATGTGTGGAAAAAATATAGCAGACTACTGTCATGGGAAGCTTGTGAGTGTGACTGGTTTTATGTATATATTTATGTAAATAGATAGACAGGTGTACTGAGAGACATTACTTCCAGCAAAGCTTATCCAGGGTTAAAAATGAGCTTTGGTAACTTGGATAGGAAAGACTTCTCATTTGTAGTATTCAATATTCTTATGTTTCTATTCCATCCTTTTKGTTTATTTTCTTTCTTTCTTATGACCATGCAGATAATGTGTCCAAGAAGGGTGTGTGTGTGTTCTGGTGGGTTTTTATGGGCATGTGTATCACCGAATAAGTTTGAATGGACAGCCATCTGTTGTCAAAAGAGGTACAAATCATTCTCTGAGCTGTAATACTGGATAATAATTAACTTAGATAATCTGAGTTAACCACGCAAAGAGTTGTGGTCAACGGCTCATTGTCCATGTGGAGAGCAGTGAAGAGTGGTATCCCTCAGGGGTCAATGCCAGCCTGACACTGTTCTGCATCTTTGTTGGTGACAGGGACACCAGGATCAAGGGCACCTCAACAAATTCAGTGACAACACTGAGCTCTGTCATGTGGTCAATGCACTGGAGGGAAGGGAYGGATCCAGAAGGACCTTTATAAGAGGTTTTACTAGACATGGGAGACCATGTAAACATCACATAACTCAATACAGAAAAGTGAAGAGATCTAGACCTGGATTGCAGCAATCCCAGACATGCCTACAGGTTGGGTGGGGAAGTAATTGAGAGCAGCCCTGCAGAGATGAACTTGGTAGGTGGTGGCAGATGAAAAACAGTTTGAGCTGGAAGTGAGCGCCCGCAGCCCAGAAAGCCGAAAGTATCTTGGGCTGTATCCAAAGGAGCATGGGCAGCAATTGAGGGAAGGGACTCTCCCCATCTATTCCACTCTTGTGAGACTTCATCTGAAGAACTGACTGTAGTTCTGGTGCTCTCAAGATAAGGACAAGGAACTGCTTGAGCAAGTCCAGAAAAGGCTGCAAAGTTGATAGGAGGACTGGAGCTTGTCCCTATGAAGACAGGCTGAGAAAGTTGGGACTTTATATCCCAGAGAAAAAAAGGTTGAGTGGAAAACTCATTGGAACCTCCCAGTATCTGTAGAGGCTATAGGGAAGCTAGAGAGGGACACTGCATCTATACTGTGTAGGACAAGGGGGAATGGGTGCAAACAGAAAGAGGGAATTTAGGTTAGATATTGGGAAGAAACTCTTTACTGTGGATGGGGTGAGACACTGAAACAGATTGCTCAGGGAGGCGGTGGATGTCCCCACCCTGCAAGCATTCAAAACCAAATTGGATAAGGCCTTGAGCAACCTGATCTGGCAGGAAGTGTCCCTGCCCATGGCAGGGGACTTGGGATTAGATGATATTTTAATGTCTCTTCCTGCCCTTAACGTTCTGTGGTTCTACTGTCTTCTACCCAGACAGACGTAGCTTGAAAAAAAGGAATGTAGTGACTTCAGGAATCAGACCTTTCTAGTGTTTTCCTACAAGGATGAAGCATTCACTGTCACTAAAAAGACCTGAAAACGAAGGAAAGCAATGAAAACATAATTTTATAAATGAGGACAATGGCCGCCAAAAATTGAATCTTCAATGCTTGGAAGCTGACTAGAGTTTGCTGAAAGAGCCTAAAAAAGCTCCATCAAACAAAAAACACCCCAACATCAATAACAAAAAAAACCTGATTAGGAAGCAACAGGAATGTGACTTTAGTGGATAATTTCTCAGAAGACCCTACCAAGCTTCAAGAAATGGCAAAATATTGAAGTTTCTGAGTAATGGCTTATGAATCCTAGTCTAGGGCAGACAGATCTAGAACAGGGCAAATGTGCATAGCAGACATCTCAAGAGCAAAAAAGGGGTCAAATCAGTAACTCTGTATTAAGATTTAAGTCCTCTACTCAAAGGCTGAAGTCTCGGTCTTGATACTTGGTCTTGATACATTTCTCCCTAAGTAATTCTTCGGCAAGAAAAAGGGTGACAGAAGGATGTAAGCTCTATCTTTGTCAACTGTTTATTCAGAAATGAGCTACCTTAAGCTGATCTTTAAATATAATTTTTATCAGAAGCACTTAATATTTCAGAGCTGGAAATACTGATGCTACCACAAAGACACGACCGCAGTGTGTTCTTCGAGAGCTGATATAGACTAAGGAACTTGGGGATAGTTCCTTTGGTGATCAAAACAGGTTCATGACTTTTTCTCTTCTGCTGCTGTCTGCCTTCCCTGTCAGCACTGGGAAGAGACCAACATTCTATCTCCCTCAGAGCCATCATTACACTTAGGTAGGCAACAAGATTAAGATCAGAATGTGTTGTAAGTTTTTTGGGTTTTTTCCCATTCCACACAGGAGATCTATCCTGCGTGGAATAATCAGAGAAAACAGGAACAGAGCCCTGAAAGGGATCCCTGCAGTCACTACCTTGTTTCTGAGGCCAGTCCTTTGTTCTCACTGGCAGCTGTGTAATTTCAGGTAAATTTGCTTCTCACCTGTATCTTTAATATAAACTTCTTAACAAGGTTGGTCAATCAAAAGATGCAATGAGATTTCATACACCATGTGCTAGTCCAGAGGAGTGAAAACAATACATTCAGATGCCACATAAGTACTGAACATGACATCTAAATATAAACAGTAAATAATGGGAAATAAAAATCCCTTGCACTTTCTGTTAATAGAAATAAAAACATTTATGCTTCAGATATCCACCTGAGTGTTTTGGGKTTTTTTTTTTTGTGCTTTAAATGCTGACCTTACGCAATCACTCAAAATGGGTTTGGGGCAGGTTTTTTCCCTCATTTTTTTAATGCCATTGAAAAGTTCTCTTGTTTTTGCTTCAATTCACATCTCTTCCTTTCTCTTCTTTCTTCTACTTTATCTCTCTTTAAAATATTCTGCCCTTGTTTAAAATACAACAAAAAACAAATGATAGCTAGAATTAGTCGAGTGTGCTTTAAGACCATGAGGCACTATCAGCAAATGCAATCTGTCCTCTATAGACCTAATATCCGTGGAGATGAAACAAAATGTTGTTTACTGAATCAACACTAACCACAGCACGGCCTGCATGGGGGAACCAGGCACACATTATTGCAGAGGCTAAAGAGTGTAAAACCACTGATCCTGCAGTTACAGGGTCATAAAATCCTGCTTTCTATGTGAAAAGCATTTAATAGTGGGCATTTTTAATACCTCCTTTCTGGGAGACACAAAATACCAGGGACCTTGAATAATTACTCAGTATAAAATATTGGGAGTAAACTTCTGTCAACAAAGCAGATGGTCCTCCCCCTTCCTCTGACACCCCCTGAATCCTCCAGCCTCGAACCTACAAAGCGTGTTCTGACAATTTGACAGTTGATAAGGAAAAGACATTTACCATTAACTCTAAATAGGAACAAGGAGCACAAAATGAGAATACGGCCCTTCAATGAACATAAGCGTGAGTTCCAGTCAGCTGATCCCGGTTGTGCTTTGTGAAACGGGACTGTTTTGTCTGTCCCTGTGTGTCCTATTTTTGATGGCAATAAATAGAGCTTAACTGAATAACATTTCAAATGGGTTGCAAGCTGCAGTTTTATTTGGGGTTGTGGTTGCTTTCAGCACTGGGCGAAGGCATAAACCTTGTGCAATCTTCACATCTTGTATGCTAAGTTTGTCCCTTTCTGGATTTGTGTGTGGTACAGAAAAGGGTTATCATTTGCCTTTACTGTAATGAACCACTTGTGGTTGGAGATCTTGCACAACAGGAGAGGATTCTTCTTCCAGCATTTATAGACTACACAATTCATTTAGATTGCCTGATGGCAGAYTGAATATATGATGCTGAGTATGAGAGACATAAATCCCACACTGTCCCTACTGTCTCAGAAAATATAAAATTCATATTTTTTTAATAAAATTCTTCTTGTGGATTTACCAAAATAATTTTAAATTTAAAAAGAGTGTTCTCATTTATGATAGACAAGGCTGCACTGGTGGAAACGCATATAATAAGTGAATATCAGGTTTTCATATAATCTCAGTTCATGAGAGATATGAAGCAGTTATAATCACCTGCAATATTAACATTATATTCCACAGTTGAGTAGAAAATGTTTCCCTAACTAAACAAAATTAATTTCTAAAAATTCAGTCCCACTCACCTGCCCTAATTCTGTCATCAGATGAAACTGTCCTTCAAAAATACAGTGAATGATATTAAAAAATACAGATCCACTCCTTTCCTCCCTTGTATCAGCTGGGGGAATGTTTCTTCTTTTTCATTACGTGGATTTATTCTGTCTATGTAGATTCTGCCATTGAGTTCCTGCTGTATTGGTGATTATAGTTATGTTTTTGCAGGCTGCTTAAGTCACTGTTCTGCTCAGCCTGCGGTGGCTGATAGTGTTAGGGAAGTGGATCACTGGCTCCAAGTTTCCATGTTAATGAAAGATGTTTTCCATCTTTGCTGGTTCCAGTGAGAGCAGTATCAATACATCAGATAATCTTCTCAGAGCCAAGTAATCCATACTCGTCCAAAAAGATGTGTGACCTTGTTGTATTGCACCAAGTAATTAGTTCAATTTGTACCAGGTGCCCCTTGATTGTACCTCCCCAGGAGTCTGTACCTCTGTTACCTGATGTCCCCTGTAACTCCCGCCCTGCCCTGGCTCCACCCCCTTGGTCAGCAGACCCCCGTTCATGCCCTCCCCCTAGGCCTAAAAACCCCTGGGACGAAGGATCCCGCCCTCTTTCTCCTCCTGGATTTCAAGGTGTGTGTTCTGCAATAAACTAGTAGGACTGTTTACCACGAGGAGTTAGAGTGCCTTTTTGTCTTTTGCTTCCGTCCTCGTTCAGCCTCCTCCTTGAGGCCCACAGCTAGCCGAGACTGGACCTCAGGAGTGCGGGAGCCTGATCATGACCTGATCTAATTTTTTAGCATGTCTGTATCATTGGTAGGTCTGTACCACTTCCAGACTGGGATGTCTGGAGGACACATGTGAGCAGCTGAGGGATCTGAGGGTATTTATCTTGGAGTAAAGGAGGATCTCTTTGCAAGTCCCTGGAAGGAGGTTGTAGCCAGGTGGGTAGCTCTGCAAGGCAAAAGGTGACAGAACAAGAGGAAACAGACTCAAGTTGCACAGGTGAAGGTTTAGATTAGATATTTGGGAAAAGATTTTTTGCCAGAAGGGTGGTCAGACATAAAAACAGGCTGTCTAGGGAAGTGATGGAATCACTATCCTGGAGTTGTTCAAAGTGTGTGTGAAGGTCGCACTTGGCAATGTGCTTTAGTAMTGAACACATTTGTTGTGCAGGTTAACAGTTGGAGTCTGATCTTAGAGGTCTTTTTCAGCTTCAATAATTCTAAGAATTCATGATTATAAAGGTATGAAGCCCTGCATTTTAGATGCCTACTTTTCTTTCAGGCAGGAGTAAAAGGAAACTTCTGTTTGGTCCTGTTTCATAAGAATATGATAAGAATGTGGTAGGGCAGTTGTGAGTTGCTAAGAGTTTTGAATTATTTGTGTTCTGACTCATATTTCAGATCCTGTATCTGTGGCTGGAGAATTTCTGCAGAATTTAAA
>QVAJ01000103.1:328353-352112 GCA_003546035.1 Mixornis gularis | reverse complement strand
AAAAAAAAAAGTAGTCACTCTAATGGTATTCAAATGCTGAGTCAGAAAAAAACAATGTGAAACCAAGATTCATCTTTTATTTCTGAAGAATTACTCAAGTGTTGCAGGATGTAATGGAGAAATGCGTTTCATCCTTTGTATACAATGCAATAATGGAGCARAAATAAGGGCAGAACCTCAACTCCATGAGCTGTTATGTTGTTATACCAACACACAAAAGCTGAGACTCTCTCCACTATTGACTGTGCTGTATGTGCAATGATTTTAAGATTAGCCATTTTTAATAATCTGCATACATACAAAAGCACAGTACTACAGGGATAGCATTTTGTAATTATGCTCTGCATAATATAGCAATCCTGTCTGAATAATGTCAGACTGCAAATGGATGTAATCCTGTATGAAGAGTTTCCTCAGTTTYGAGTTGTACTATATTACATTGCAGAGACTTTTGAAAGAGAGGGCTCAGTCTTTGAAATGGGGTGTCTTTATGCTGCACCAACAAGTGCAAATGATTGGTGCAGGTATCTGCTGAGTACATGTGAGAGGAGGGCTCTGACACTGCTGTGGAAAGATAATGTGCACAAACCTACTGGTGACAGTATCACTTGGCTGAAATGCARTGTGACTGTGTCTTGAGAAATGGCCCATTCTCCTTTCCTACTCAGGAAAATCAAGGGCAGCACTGTTAAGTCAGTGCAGTTACAATTACACATGAAGCAATACGCGTTACTGACAGCTCTGTTTCTCACTATTCAAAGCAGCAGTGAAGAAGTTTTTCAGAGCACAAAAAAAAAAATACAAAAGAGTAACCAAGAGATAGGGAAAAAAAGAAATTAAATACTTTTAATTTGACATAGGAAGGCTTTTTTCCATTGAATGTAACTATATCAACCCTTCACCCAAGCTTCCAAGTTTTGAGATGTAGCTGTGATGTATCATAACTGTACCTACTGGTAACTATCTATAAGCAATCATAAACACAAGAAATTCATAATCATTTAACTGTCTAAATCCCAGAGATCTAGATATCCAGGGGTAAAAGAAACCATCCAAACAAAAACAAATCCATGAAAACAMCAACAACACAAAATCAGGAAAAAAATAACCTAAAGAGGATGGAAGGAAAGACACAAGGAATGGAAATGACCATTTCAAGTGCGCATGAACAAGCCAGTTTTCCAGGAAATTTAGCACAAAACAATACAGACACAGCAGTTCTGGGCTCCTCAGTACAAGAGCTCCTGAAGTAGGTCCAACAATTGGTGACAATTATGGTTAAGGATCTGGACCATTTCTCTTATGTGAAAAGGCTGAGGGAGATGGAGCTGTTTAGCATCTAGAAGAGAGAACTGAGAGGGAACCCCATCCCTGTGTGTCCCTGTCTGCAGGGAGGGTCAGAGCARGGCCCAGGCTCAGCTCTGGGGGCCCAGCARTGGCACYAGAGGAACAGGCAGGGTCTSAGCCCAGAAAGTTCCACCTGGACATGAGAAAGAACTTCTGTCCTAGGCAGTGATTGAGCCCTGAACAGATWGTCCAGAGAGGGTGTGGAGTCTCCCTCACTGRAGATATTCCAGATCCCTCTGGACACAATCCTGTGCCCTGTGCTCTGGAATGGCCCTGCTGGAGCAGGGAAGTGGAACCAGACCATCCACTGTGGTGCCTTCCAACMTGACCCATTCTGGTTTTCAGTGATTCTGTGATACTGAAGAAGAACATTTCTATTCTGAGAGGCAGCTACTGAAAACCCACTTCTATCACCTTGTTTAATTTAATTAACCACTGGTTATCATTTTGATCTCACATCCCAAGAGCCACAGGACAAGATCCTAGAGTGATATCTACATATTAACTTTTGCACTGAGAGCAGGTGGTTTATTTACTGTCTCTGAAGACATTCAGCCCAAAAGATTCATTCTTAACGACCTTGAATTGGCTGGGAGGCATTTTTGACTAGAAAGTATCTCAGGGACAATAGGCATTAATAACATCTTGAGGACAATGAAATATCCACTGTTAGATCCCTTAGACTTCTTTCTTCCTGATGTTTCTATGTGTGTGAAGGAGGATGCAAAGGGGTTTGTGCTCTCATTTCTGTCAACCTTACACAATCACGTGAACTCCTTCTCCTACGAAGTCCCTGCCTTGTTCTTCCAGCTCATTCTTTTGATGTTCTGCACTGCATGACCAGCATAAAGATGCACTAGGGTACTGTTTCTGTATATAAGCTGTCTTATTCCTTCCTAATGAAAAGTTTGATATAATACAAGGTATAAGGCAGACAAGTAAGATGATTTGTAGAAATTGCAGCAGTGCCTAAGATGGCAGTGGTCTCCACACACACATTTCTATGGTTACAGACTGATAAAAAAATGACTAAAATTCATCAAGTGCTTCTATAAATCTCTTTACCGAAACAGCAGTACAGGAGCCTCCCAGGAACTGTAACACTACAGATGAAAAAGCTTAATCTTTCTGCACACTAGCCTGCAGCTAGACCACCACAGTAGGTGGTGCTGTGAGAGGAGTCAATTGGCATKCGGGTCTCTACAGGGGGAATAAGTAACAAAAAAATTACCATCCTTCACTTCCCTGCCYCCATCTCAAAAGTAGTTTTCCAGGGCTGCTGAACATTTTGAAAATGTTCAAAATAAGAAAAGTCTTATTTCTACCTCCTCTTCCAGGAAGGAATCCTTTAATGGAATTATTTAGTTCCCAGTACAGATGTCAAGTTTTCACTGTGATAGCAATAAAAGGAAATACAAGGAAAGGGAGGAAAAAAAAAAAAAAAAAAAGAGTAAGAATCACAAAGAATCACAAAATAGTCTGAGTAGAAAGAGACCCAAAAGGATCRGAGTCCAGATCTTAAGTGAATGGTCCATATGGGGATTGAACACAGGTTCTTGATGTTGTTGGCACCAAGATCTACCCAAGTGAGCTAAGGAGAAGAAAGAAGAGAAGTCTTAGGGTAAAAAAATGAAGAAAAATCTTAGAGTAAAAAAATAAAGAAAAAACCTAAAGCCATGRAGACATTTTAAAGAACAAACATTGCAGCAGAGAGATTACAACAATTTTCAAAAAGTAGACAAAGAAAGGTATATAAGCAAGTTGAACTGGACTAATTTTTCTATGTCTTTAAGGAGAAAAAGAGACATTATGATTAGAAAACCACAGCAGAGAAAACAGGGTTAMTACATCAAATACATTAATTAGATACAGCAAAACACTTGACAAATGATGGAGTTTTTTGTAGAATTGGAAATCACTGAAAATACCAATGGGCTATTTTTTTGTGAAAAAGCAAATGTATTTTTAATAAATATTATTTTCTTTATATGTAAGTATTTTGTCCCATAGCATCGAATCTTTTTGAATTACATATACATAACTCCTAAACATATTTCCAAATGGACACCAATTGACTTCTGACTGGCTTCTGAAGGTTTGTTTTCTAGAGACAGAATTGGTTTCTAGCCTCAGAAAGATTTCTGGCATTGGAACAATCTTGCAGAGACTAGGCTAAAATTGTCTACAATGAAGAAATATCTTGCTGTGAAATCCAGGCCCTGATGGACAGGATCACCTACCAAGATAAACTAAATGTCTCTCTAATGATGTTTTGATTTCATAGAGCACTCTTTACTGAAATCCCACGAGCTGTCTGAAGAAATCATTTAGTGTTCCCGAAATCAGGAACACATGTACGTACAAGTAATTAAGAACATCTTGTTTTTATTGTCTTGTTTTATTGTCTTGATTTGCTGCATTTTTTTTTGTTTAAGAAAAGAGAACGTATTTTACATTAATTGGTCTTATACAGAATGTAAAACCTTCACCACTGTGTACCCATTATTACCCATTAATTGCATTCTCATTTGATCTCTGATATTTTGTTTCTTTCAATGGTAGTTATTTGTGTCATGCCATCCTCTTATGAGGAACTCCCTATGAGTGAATGATTTTAACCTTGGTTGAACCTCATTGATTTCAATCATATTCTATCCAGAAATAATTCGCATAAATTCATGAAAACTAACAGTGCCTGTATTCTGAGGCAATTCCTCAAATCTAAGAGTGCTCCTTGGTGACTGGAAAGCAAGTTTGTCAATCATGAACATAATAAATTAATTTCAATAGCAAAGGAAAAGCAAAGATTTGAAAAAGCCACACCATTTTGGGTCTATCTGTCTTCACCAAAACTGTTCAAAGGCCCAACAGATTTGGAGTAATTTCCTTACGCATTATGCAGAACTCTATTGAAAACACTCATGAAGGAGTTCTGAGCCAGACAAGTTGGTTGATAATCTAAAGAATGCCTACCTCAGTCTTCCCTTGAGGTGTGCTCAGTGTCCTCACAGGAGCACAYTTGCTTGTTGAAAAACTGAAACTCCTCAGTGGAAATTCTAGAAGGGAAAATCAGTAATAAAATAAAGATTTTGACTACATCCTCTAGATAGATTCTAGCTCCTAGTCAGTTTTATTCCTCTTAATAAAACAGGCTGACATAGTCTCCCATAGATTGTTTTCTGGTGAGAAGAAAGAAGAAACACAAAAAGTCAGCCCTTTTCTTAAAAATCCTATACCAAAAGATACTTAAGATCCAGAATAAAAATCTGCTCTTAAATTGCTGAATAATTTAGCTTGTTTTCTTCATTCCTCAACTATGTGTTACACGCTATTAGGCAAAAAAGTTAATGAACTCACAGGTTTCACTTTCAGGAGAAGATAAGAGAGAAACAAACAAATAAACAAAAAAACCCAAATGAAACCCAGAAAATCTGCTCATGACAAGGAGCAGTTTCCTTTAGCAACAAGATTTAGTAACAACTTTTTTTTCATAATTTGATTTGGTAAATACTTATTTTGGCTGCAATAAGAGTTTCCTTTGTAGATTTATTTGTGTGGTTGGTTCTTATTTTATTATCTCAATGTGTACAAGGGAGAGTGTCAATAGGACAGAGGCAGGCTCTCCTTGGTAGTGACAAGAAATTGGACAGGAGGCWATGGGCAGAAACTGGAACACAATAGATTACAGGTAAATATGCAGAAAAATTTCTCTGTGAGAGTGGCTGAGCACTGGAATAGGCTGCYCAGAGAGGCTGAGAAGTCTTGCTCCCTGGAGATATTAAAAAGCTGTCTGGACAAAATCTGGAGTAACATATTTTGGGACACTCTTCTTGAGCATTGAGGTTGAACTAGAAGACCTGGTGTTTTCCAGTCTTCCTCAATCTGTAGCTCTGTAACAACATACAAAAATTGCTGCAGCAAGCTGGGCTCAGTCTCTTCTCCCAGGAGAGGACGAGAGGACATAGCAACAAGCTATGCTGGGAGAGGTTCAGACCAGTCATGAGGAGGAAATTCTTCATGGAATAGGTTGCTAATCATGGGAATGGACTGCATAGAAAGTTGGTGGACTCACCACTCTGGAGGTGCTCAAAAAATGATCAGACGTGGCATTCAGAGCCATGGTCCTRTTGACAAGGTGGTAATCAGTCAAAGCCTGGACTCAATGATCTCAAACTACATGATTCTTTGATTCTGKGAAATAAAAAGACCATTTGAAGTTGGGATAAATGGTGCAACTCTTTTTTCTTCAGTGACATTCATCATGCTTTGAGAAATAGTCAGAATCATGATAGTTTAGCAGGGTGGATAAATCAGTAATAAAATAACATGTTCATTAATTACACAATTAGAGCATTTAAAATAGCCCCAAAATCTATGACTGTATTTTAGAGCAGATGATGCTGGAATGAACAGATTTAGAGACATCGTCTTCAACTATTTGATTTCTATATTAATTATTACATTTTATCAACGTTCATAGACCAAATTCAGCAGAATGTATATGATCTTGCCTGCCCAGTTTAGTGCTAGCACACTGCCTGACCTTCCACCACTTGGGTTCTCTAGTTAGGTCCCAAGGCCACTGTAAATGTTAAAATGAAGCACAAGACCATCACTGTGAAATTTGTTGCTGTCCTGCTTTTTAGGTATCTATTTTTCATGGAGATGGGACATCAGGGAGAACATAGAGTCAGATGGGGTAGACCTTTTACAGCACGGTTTTTGAAGTGAGCACATTTACTGTACATACCAGTCATAAAAATRTCTTCCTGGATTGTCGCAGACATCCTGGCTGGAGAGAGTTGAACAAAGATACTGTATATAAAGGGAGAAAAGGCAGATAGAAAAGAGAAAGAGAGGGTAGTAATGCAAAATTTTTGACTGAGATGGCAGTAAGATGCACAGTAACAAAATCAGTAATAGACCCTCTCCTGATTTAAAGTTTGATGTGACCGGTATTGACTTACAGTCTTTCTCCTATCATTTGTCTTTGTAAAAAACACAGTTTTGCAAACTGAATTTCCTGGACCTATTTTTCAAAATTACTTCCATAAGCTTTTAAATGTTGATAATGATCATGCTGTTCATGTTGGAGGACATTTTTCTGTTTTGTTTTGTTGCTTTTTTTCCTGGGATAAACAGTCTGACAGATCTTCCCCTGTAGTTTTCTCTGCACATTTGTGCAAACTCTTTTTTTTCTATAGCACATTTTATTTGTTATTGCTAAATAAGGAGGAACAAATCATGCAGGCAGCTGGTCTGTTCTAGAATGAGTCCCCTTAACCCTAGTTTACTCCCTTCAAAGGAAAGACAAGGACAATTTTCTTGGATGGCTTTATAAGTTGGGAACCCTGGAGATCTTTCTGACATTATTCTGAAAGCAYGGTTCTGGTGATACACCATGTTGTATAGAAATAACACCATTTTCTTGTTGCTTTTGTGGGACCTGGCAGTCATGACTTAGTTAGCTGGCCCTTTGACAGAAATAAAAATGACTAATGGACACCTCAGTACATGTCGCATGACTGGTGAACACTGATTGATTAAAAGASAGAGATCTGGAATGCAAAGAATGGGCTTCCAAAACATTGAAGATCAGGGGCATGACCTCCAAAGCTTCTCCTGTATTATTTAAACAAAAAAAGGTCTGTGCATGTGTTATATAAGGGTAATGCAATGTCCTAAGATTTTTAGAGATATGTTTAAATAACTCTCTAAAAAAATTGTTTGACGGTCCAAGCATTAAAGAGACATCAAACAAAGTTTGGGTGTTGCTGTGATGGCAGCTTTCTGTGACACAACAAAGATGGGGACAGAAGTTGAAGTTAAATTTAAATGTCTTTTAGGCTGAAAAACCTCTATGGGAAGAATAGTACTGTAAGATAACAAAATTAAACATAATAATCAACAGAGAAAGTCAGATATCTCACACRGGTTCAGATGAATGACTTCTCAGAGTTTCCTGTGTTGTCTTTGACTCAAAAGTCAGACTAAGACAAGCTTAAATAACTTTTAATCAGTTAGTCTGAAACAGTCTTGAGAAATCAAATAAAAATTGCTTGGAATMTATAGAAAAAGACACAAATATTTATGTTGTGATTCATCATCTTTAGTTTTAGTTATCTACACTGGACATCTACMTCTGAGCATTTTGGGTACACTTTGTTATTGTCTAGGGAGAGGAATAGTAATTCATCTAATATATTCTGAGCATTTTCTTAAGGACAAGATGAATCATGGCCTTGTTTCCCTCATTGGCTGGGGTGACAAGATAAAAAATATGGGGCTACCTCATTGATGTCTACATTTAGTCAGATGAATCCCAGCCTAATGATCAAGTGGAAGCTAACACTCTCTCTAATAGCTAYTTGGATGCGCCCACATTATCTGAATTGTCTTGATGAAATGAAAGTAGGCTTGTGCCTAGATTTCCAAACCCTTAACCAAGTGACAGCTGGCTCCCTCAGGAAGGATGCTAAAATTTGAGTSAAGATGGAGAATGAAAACCATCACTTTTCAGTAGTAGGCCTCTCTAGGTCATTTGTAAGGCAAGCTAAAGTGATTTTTCTCGAACACAGATTGCAGAATAAGATTCCAGTCTTTAAAGTTCATAATTTCTTTTTTGTTGAAAATATACATTTTTATGGTGAGTAACTATTGCTGAGTGACAGGAGGAAATTCATATTGAAATATGTAAAACATGTTTTATATTGATCRATTTGCAACACCATTGTGTAGATTGCACAATTAGATTGACATCAACAGATTTATTCCATTTCCATGATTCTGTCCAAGCATTTCAAGCTGTATTACACAAAACCACAAAAAACTTCCCTCCAAACGAATCGAAATAGCATTAAGCATAACAATAATAAAATTAATGTTAAGTATTAATTTAAACAAAAAAGTGAAACAAAAAATAAAGCCCATTAAGAAATAACATTCCATCTTTCTGCCCATCTAATTTGTCTATCTATTTTTTACAAAAGAATAAAAACGGATTGTCTTTCAGTGTGTTCTCACAAAAATCTGGTACTATCTCAATGACAGGCATGCATATTAATTGCAGTATGTGTTAAAAATAGAAAAAGACCATCTTCTTTGTAAAAGGTCGTACGTTTTTACACCTGCTAAGTTACTATGAAGATTATCAAATTTGATTTTTGTTTGTTTGTTTGTTTAACATAAATATGTGTTATGTAAATATGAGGAAGCACAAGATAGCATATCACTTTGGCCTATTACTCAAGAATTYTTTTTCAGAGGTGTCTGTCCTTGCTGTAGAAGGGTAGGCTAGGGATTGCAACCTTAACAGAACATAAAAACTTTCTGGTCATTTTTCATCTCATGTGTCAAATTTCTAGAGGAAGAAAAGTGGAAGCAAAGTGGAGACAATCCTTTTAACTTATTATTCAAAGTTCTTGATTTATACAGTTTCCATACACATTGTTTATTTAAGTATTCCCTAAAAAAAKAGTATTAGCAAAGACCAGTGAATAGTTCACAATGTGCACAAAGCTTTATTTTTTTGCACACAAGAACTACAAATGTATCTGGTGTAAAAGGAATATGAAAAACAAACACATRAACAAACAAACAAACAAAAAAMCACCAAAAAATAAAGAAGAAAGAAGAATGTGAAGGGGCAAAAGAAAGAGAAAAGAAGAGAGTAAGTCACAGGAATCAGTACCAGTTTATCGCAGGTGACACCCACAACTGTTTTTTTTGCAACTAATATAAAATTTTTTGCATTTGGGGGTTATATTTATCCAGATTTAGTGTGTAAATGACAAGCTTCCATACCCTCATTTCAGATTCCATTCCAAATATATTTTCATATGTTGTGGATACTCTGGACCTTTGACAATGCCAAATGAACCTGCAGAAGTTCACTCACCTGAAAATATTATCAGCATAGATGCCCACATGCAAAAGGACATTCAGAAGCTTCTTTCCCATTTTCATATCCTTTGAGGGAACAAAAAAAAAAGATGGCATATGTTGGAGATTATTTTTCCTTCCACTGMTACATTGTTTTTTACAGTGGAAAGTTCCATACAAAAGAAACTGAACTTCACAGATGGGAGGTTTGAAACACGGGGATATTTAAGGTTCCTTCCAACCCAGGCCATTCTATGATTCTATGATTCATCTTGTTAACGCCAGATAAAGTGACGCAGTTTCTCTCTGTCATCTACCCCCTTTTCCCAAACCTCCAAACCAAAACAACCAAAAGAGAAACACTTACTCTTCCTTCACTAAAGGCATTTAAATTTATGCCAGAGTGACTTTCCAATAAGAAGGGAATCCAGCCCCCCATATTTTTACAGCTTTTGTCATAAAATTCATTAATAGTGTCTAAGTGAATATTTCTACTTGTATAGCAATATCATAAAAAATATTCCTCTTGCGTGACCTGTAAATGTTTAAAACTTTTTTATGGAAGCACATATAATGAAAAATTGGTTACCACAGGTCATTACTGAACTTAATGTACATTCATTTATGATTCTTGATAAATACTAGAACAAATCAAATCCAAGTCAAATCAAACCAATGACATGGGTTGTCCAGTAAAAGGCTTTCATAGGAGAAACCAAGAACAAAATTCTACTTCCTTCTGCAGTATTCAAATTTGAGCAATTTCAGAGGCATTGCTTTTCTTCCCTCTGGTAAATAATTGGAAGGCAAAGTCCTCATGCAAGCCATGAAGCCCCAAGATATGTAAAGTAACATCCAAACAGAAAAGTATTTTGATGCAAATTGAGTTTTCTCTGAAAATTAATGAATCTGAGACAGATATACAGTATGCAGCAAGATTCCCTCAAACTGAAAATAGAACAGCAATAAAAATGCCAAGAAGTGATAAGGCAGCAATAACACATGAGAGATTTTATGTATCAGTTGGAAAAAAATAGTTACTGTAAATGAGTGGGTGTTCTTGTGCTRTATTTTCCCTCCTTCTTTTTGTTTGTTTGTTTCATTTTCCTTGATTGCTGAACAGAAATGTGTCTGCAAAATGATGGATTAATTAGGAGAAACATACATCTCTCTTTAAAATAGGAAAAAAACCTTAATCTCTATAAGATCCTCTCCAAAGTTCTCGTTATTACAATGTGGTGGGCTTTGAAAGTCATTTACATAATAGCTAACAAAAATATACTCAGCAATACACCTGGCCCACTAAACACAGGAGATAATTACACTGGGAGAATGATATTCCACTGCCAGCTCCATTTTCAAGATACATTTATTTGCCCTGCACACAGCCCTGAACAACCAAACACACATTAACATATCGYGTAGGTGCGTGCTATTGCAATCTACATGATGGGGGAAGGGAAGAAATACAACACACTATTCTTGGCATATATGTACCACCTGAATGGTATTTTTCATTATCTCCTGCACTGGGAACATTGTATTATTCCACTGGGAAGTCATAGCGAAGAGGATATAATTATCAGCAAAGTAATGGGGATCCTCTTGCTAATGGCCAGCTATTCAAATATCTCAATATAATCGCCCTGCCCAATCTCTCCCTGTTGCCTACTCTTCTGGAGAAACTCATCATTTTTTCCACTTACTCCAGCATAATGAATTCATTTTGCATTTTCTTTGTGAGAAATTAAGAGCAATAGCAATGTAATGTGTTGACATTTGAAATGCAGCATAGAAAAGTTTAGACTGGCAATTTAGTTTAATCGCCCACTGACAGGGAGAAGCTTCTTATTAAATTAATTCTTGGTGTACAGGACACGTATTTCTCCATTGAACTCTCTTCTCTTTCTTTTTTTTATCTTTTATCTGCATCTCCGTTCTCTAGGGAGACAGCAAAAAACACATTCACCTCAAATACTTTTATATATTACCCTTTATGATCATTGGTGTTCACATAGAAGATGAGTGACATGTGAAAATACTTACATCTTCACAAGAAAACACATGTACTGAAAAACAGTAGAGGTTACTAGTCCCTTTAAGAGAAATCCACGTAGAACAGTACTGATCATCCATTGTTGTAAGAGCTCTCATGGTGCTTTCCTAAACAGCCTGAGTTCTTCCCTTGTTTCCTGATGTCATTACAGCATAGCTATTAACACTCTATTTCTGCTTATGCTTACTTTACATTTTTAACAGGATGTAGAATTAATCACTCCCAAGATCATTTACTTAAAAGTTGCTCAGAGCAGTCAAAAAGCAGCTTCATAGATTCTATTTTCAAAGTGAATACATCGGAGGGGCAGTTGGACAAATCTTCGTGGATTTTGTTTTGGTTTATTCTTCTTTGTTGGCTTTACATGGATTCAACATACAAATGTATGATATAAAATTTTGGTCATTTGTGTTTGGGAAGTAAGTGTAGTCTATAACTTGTGGGAAATATTGGGTAAGTCACCCAGAAGAAGGACAGAATGGTGAAAATTTAATTGCCACTTAATTTTTTTGATGAYATGTAATACTTGTCATAATTTTTTCCTGGCATTTTTATAGTCTTGGGATCATTCACAGTAAGAACACATTCCARTTTCCTTAATGTAGGTAAAAATTTGTCTAAAGTAAATTATTTTTATTTTAACAGGGTTTTATCTAAGCAAAAACTGCATAATTTTCAAAATCCATTTAGGTCCACTATTAATGAGATAACAAAGTCTACAACAGGAAATATCAGAAATAGCCTCATTTAAAAAAAAAAATACAAAGTTATTCTCTCAGATAATATGTGTTTATTTTGTTSTATAAAATAAAATCAAATAGATTGTATTTTGAATCATTTAATTGAGGATCTTGATAGTACAAAAAAACCAAAAAAACCTACTATACCAGAAAAGCTAGTTTTTTCAAACCTCAAGAAAATATTTACAGTGATTTCTAGGAGGAAATAGCAGAACCTAGATATGGTTAAGGAGTTTGATTGCTTCATGTGACACACTGTGYTTCAGGACAGAGATCTTTTAGGTAAAAACTGCAATGGCTGCCTGCGTATGTGACATGAGTGTCCCTGAGCAAACGGTCAACCAGGAATATTCTCTTTTTTCTTCAAAGAAGTAGGTAAAATTGTGCTTTTATCACCTTGTCTTACTCTGGTAGAATATTTCACTAGCTTTAACCAAATGAATACCCATTTGCATGAATGGAAGACAATTTTCCATATCCATGTGTTTATGATTTTTTTTCTTCTGTTATTTCTGCTTCATCAGTAACTAAAGCTGTGTGCTGTAACATCCTGGATTAGAATCTTATCAATTTCCCACAAATATTACTCATAACTTAACACATACTGCACTGAAGCAAAATACCAACAGCAGGTCCCAAACAAAGTCATTGATTTCTCAGAGTAAAAGAGTTTTYGGCATGAAAAAACCTCCAAATTATTCTTGTGAAGAAGTCTACTTTTGYCTTCTTCATGCTTACATACTCTCATATTTTTTGTCTATTTCTTGCTGTTTCCAAGTCTCTGAAATATGGGAAATGTTTAATTTATTTTTTTTTTTCTTCCTTGCTGATGGAGCTTTATGAGTATTCAGGCTGCTCACTGCTATGCCAACTTCCTGCACTTAGCTTCTGCAGAGGAGACACACTAATTTTCACATCAGAGCCTACCAGTTTGTAAACTTGTCTTACACCATTAATTTCAGGAACCTTCCAGCATCTTTCAATGGGAAATTAGCAGTCAAATGTGTTTAGTTTGCAGAAACAGCAGCCACACCACCGACAAGAGCAACAACTCGTACAACTGGAAGTCATTAAGAAAAGAATTTCTTCAATTATGAATGCATACATTGTCAATGGTGAATGAAAGAGGCAAAAGGGAGAAGTGGAGGGGGATGAAGTAAAAAAGACAGAAAGTGCCACAATAGGCTTCAAAACTCTCTGTGCTAGTCAAACTTGTCAGCATTCAGCCCTGCATTTCCGAATGATTRTTGTTAAAAAAGTGTTAAAAAAGCAGACTGTTTCTATTGTTCGTTGCATGAAAAAAAAACATGAAGTTTAAAAGGCTATTTTTAAAGCATCATATTTGAAGTTTTGGCAGAGTCAGAAACCTAATTACTATATGTCATTTGTCTAAATGTAAATGAGAAAAGAGTAGGAGAAAGAAAAGAGAAAAGAATCCATTGTCYTCTGGGGTTTGAAAAGCCCCCCGATGGTGACAGTGTTATTTTTTCATCCCTCCTTCCTGAGTGTGATTAGGTCCCAGAATGCAGAAAGCAGCTTTTTTCCCACTGGAAGCGTGATGGGGTGCCCTAGAGAAACTGAAATCAGGGATGCAGGAGAGTCCATGAAAACCACAGTGGTGCCGAGACCTCTGCTGATCATCACTGCTGGGGCCTAGGATTTTAAAAGAGTGGAAAAGGGACACATGAACCCAGATTCCAGTTTGAAGCAGGTTCTGCTCTTTCTCTAAAAATGCCAAATGCATCAAGATCCCAAGTCAAGACGATGGCAACCAAGGATTAATAAAATGTAAAGTTTGGTATTAGTGAGAGATCACTAATGAAGGCAATCTAAAATCACTCTTGGTGTGATAAATTCATAGAGTGGGAATTCCAGTGACAATGATGTCAGCTCTCAGACCAGTTATGTAGAATGGACATTGATCTCTTGGATGCTTCAGAAAACCTCCACACTTTTTGCTAACTTTTTTTCTCAGGCTTTCTCTTTCACAACTTACAGATAATTCACATTTTCCTCCTCCCTTCATCACATCACAYGATCCATTCTTCCATCATCACCCTCATCATCATCTTCATCATGCCTGCAGCTTTTCAAGACTTACTTGTTGCCTGTCCCAAACTGAAAGAAACTCTGTATTTTCATGATTATGGCCTTCAGAAGAGACCCAAGGGGAAAAGAGAACTGAAAAGCTGCTTACTTCCTGGAATTGCCAAGTGTCTCTCCATGCTGGCTTTGTGCATTATTTCCTGCTCAGYCTTTGCTGGATATTTCTCACCTCAGGATATGTACCCTAAGGCATCCCCCCCAGGTCAGGATGTAGACTCACAGATATGAAGATAATGAGGAGCCATGGGCTACAGTGTTTTTCAGAATGCTGTTGTCATCCAGCTCTCTACATCTCTATTTCAGCAGGCAGTGAGTGTCACATCCCCTCTCTGTCAGACTGGTTTGCTGGATCAGTTCTCAGCTCTTGTATTTTTACTTCCCTGTGTATGTGTGTGTGTATCTAGGATATTTATTATTTGCATTTTTCAGTCTGGGTTATGACCATATCTGTCAATCATTCTTAAATTGGCCTAAATAGGAGAATCCATGGTACTACTTGAGTTTTGTGTGGGTTTTCCCAGCTCCTTGCCTTATAACATCTATTCTTTACAGATGTCCATGCCTGGTATTGGCTGTGCATTAATTTAGAGATTGAATCCACTTGCAGTACATTGGTTTGGTGAGTCCTCTGTGGTATATATCAAGCCTTTCCTGTCTTACCAAAATTACATTTGYCACAACTTATACCCTCTCCAAGGGTCTGGAATAGGTGTCATCACTGCCGAGTGACATGTGCTACCATAGATGAAAGTTAATCATCCTTCTGCCTATTTTTACATTTGAACATGATTTGGTGTGTTAATTTCCATACATCTCTTCTTTTTCTTTTTTTTTTTTTTTTAATAGCGTTGCCATCCGGCTACAGCATATATATGTTTTCTGGCTTAATTAAATAATAGGGCAGAGTTTTTATAGGCTCTTAAATGACTGTCTGAGAAGTTTTTGATGGCTGAGTTTTTAGCTGTAAATTAAATAAATCCCTGGGACTGTTCAGTCATAGAATCAAAAAAGCAACACTTAATGTCTCACCTTCCAGCTATCAGTCTAGTCTTATGAAAAGGATGGACACCTTCCAGCTGCCTGTTGGGCCTATAATGCATGATAATGATCAGGGATGAACAGGGATTATTTGGGAGCTTATCAGTTGGTCAAGTCCAAACCCAGGCCAGGAATACTTGTACCAACAAAATAGACATTCACATTCAGAGCACAGAAATGTTACATTTAATTTACCGATACATACAGATACAGACTAAGGGACCAGTCACTAAGATGTTCTGACATCTTTTGGCTGTGGGTGAGAGGCAGACATRGGTGTTTAAATAGATATATAACTTTCTTAATGCACTATTTGCTCTCTTTTAGAGCATTATTAAGTCATTTTTTCAGACTAATAAAGCTGGAGGTAAATATAGCTGTATTCATTTCTAACTCATTCATTACAGAAGGCAACTACTTCTCATAATCTTTTTCCAAAACAACAAAGAGAGTTTATTCGCTTACTATTTTTTATTGTATCATAACAACCCTTTGTTTTTGTCCCACTGAGATTCTAAAGGCAGACAACAAGACTGATCTTGTCAAGGTCTGAATATTCAAAGTGCCAAATAAAATGACTCTAAGAAAAGTACCTTCCCCAATTACTTCAACTCATGGTGGAATTTTCCATTACGGCTCTGAAGCTGATGCAATTTTTATGCATTATAAGGCCACACTCTATCAATTTATTGCCCCTCAAATGAGTGCATTAATATTGATGGCAGCTAAACACATTGCAAACATGTTCTGCCCATTAATGCCCTGGAATGGAGTCATTATCCCATTTTAGTCCCACTGCAATGGTGGGATGATGGGTGTACAGAAGGATCTGAAATGAAATCTCAGAACTGAGTATATTCAGAGATCAGGGCTCATATCCACTAGAAGCAGTCAGATCTGCTAAAGGTTCACAATCCATTTCTTGTCCCTGACYTCTTGAGATTCATAGCCATAAGGAATAATTCACACAAAAATAAATTTGAGGACTGCTGTGGTGRTACTTATGGGTGTACACACTTCCTGACCTCAATGGACATATGCCATGAAGTACCAATACCCATTATCCACATATTCAGGAGAGAAATGAAAGGATATTCAAATGTGATTTCCCAGTACTCCAGTTTTCCTACTGAGCTCTGCAAATGCTTGCTAGGTGCCCACTAGCCTGAGAGGATGCAGTAATATCCTGATCCTCTTCAGAACAGCTGCCTATGAAGTGTCACACTTACTGGGCTTCCATTTGGAGAAAAATAGGAGGCAATTTCTGGAAACATGAGAGGCGAATCTACTCCCTCTCCCTTCCCTTTTTTTCCATCTTAGTGCCTCAGGTTAATAAAAAACTATAATCCTGAATGTTACAGGGAGATAAAGAACTGTAATACCAGTGATTGCACGTAATTTCCAATACTGAAATACTTCAGTCTGGAACTAAACATTGCCAAAGGAAAGCACTTTTCTTTTTCCCTCTTGTTCCTGCCTGCAAAATTCCGATGTTATGTACATGTGCTTATGTACCTATTTGTCTATATAAATAAAATATCTAAGGGCACTATACATATGTTACATATATTTTGTATTTTGAGTAGAGTGGAGTTTCGAGAATAAAGGATTCTTGAAGTCAAATTTTTTATATCATCAAACAAAATCCTACATTAATTTATTACATAAAATAATTAAATAATGCACTAAAATTATTGCTTGTTTGCTTGATTAAAGGCAGTTTGTTTGTTGTTTTGGTTTGTTTTGTTTTGCTGTTATTTGTCTGTTTGTTTGGGGGGGATTTGGTTATTTTTTCACAGCTTTGTTTAGAATCTTACTGTTTGAGAACTMAAACCATTTGGAAACTCAAATGTGCATAACTTCACGTTTAAAATCAAATTCTTATGGTCTTGGGGTCCTGAATTTGCCGTCCCTGACTGGGTCAAATAAAAGTTACAGGTTTTACTCCATCAAGTTTTAAATGTATTATGATTCTGTTATTAAAAACAACTTTCCTCTAAATGTGAACATCCAGGGACAAGAGAGTTTGTCTGATATGCCGACATCATGGTTAAACAGAAACAGGACAACAAAGTTTCACCGTGAGATCCTCAAATTCCAGCTCCTTCACAGTGCACCACAATACTCATTTGTCCCCTTGGGAGTAATAATGAAGGCCTTTAGAGCTGATACCTGTTACTATAGGAGATGGGCCTTTATCTGTAAATTTTGTTAATTAGAGGGAAGTATTTCATCTTTAGTTAAGGTAGGAGATTTTTGGATTTGGAGTTTTTGTTGTTTGTTTGTTTGTTTGTTTTTACTAGCAAGTGCCTTGTGTTTACCATGAGCAAATAACAATTGAACTACGAGAAATAAAGACTTGGTTTTTTTCTCAGCTGCACAGTGAAGGCAAGAAAATAATTTAACCCATTAACATTGTTGCACTGTACACATTAACTATTATTTTAATGTTGTCTCTCTTGCTTATCAGTACTATGAGATGTACTTATTAGTATATATGCCAATTAAGAAGCATTATTGGCAGAGTGTCATCGTGTGTTCAACGCTGTAATCAAGCAAACAAGCCTGAACTGGAGAGGTATGCGCTCAAGTTGAAAATATCAGTGAAAAAGAGAATGGGATTTGAAGCCACCTATTCCCCCACTCTAAAGCATCAGGCAAAACCGCCACCAGAGACCAACCAGGAACCATTTCAGGTGGCCTCACTAAGATCTCAAATCAGCAAAGCACTTAAGCTTGTGATAGAGTCAAAATGATTTAATAACTCAGTTGAAGTTAAGTGCCAACACACGGTCTAAATCAAGAAGGATATACTTTATGGTCTATTTCTTTGGAATATTGTCTTTTTGAACTGAAGGAGGCGAATAGTGCAGGCTTTCCCTAAAGTCAATTGTGCTAAACATATTATCCCAAGTCCTACCTTCTAGCAAAACTACCAATAAAGGTAACTGAGATTCTTTTTAAAGATACCAGAACTCTGCATAAATCGTCACTTGTTTTGTTTTCATGTTAAAATGCAAATATTATGTTTAAAAAAGGAAGAAAATTTTCCATTTGTTTAAAAATATGTCAGTTGTAGAAGGTGAAATTTTTACACCACTATTTTTTTTTTCTTCAGCATAGGTTAAACTTGACTTTTATGTCAACAGCTACTTTACAATTACTCCTAGTTACAGCTTCCCTTCTTATACAACAATTTCCTCATCAATTAAATGGAAGAAACTGATGTCAGTGTTCCTCGCAATATAGTCCCAGTTCAACACAACTGTATGTAATAGAATAAACAATATGACTGATCTTAAATAAATAAATAAAAATAAATATAAATAAATAAACTAAACAGAAAAGCAACTCAGATTGCTTGGGGGGGGTGGGGGTGGGGGGAGGAGTGGAGTGGCCCTAATGTAAATCTTAGTAAACTAGGTGTTATTTGTAATTTTTTCCTTAGGCAATTTAATCGCTTCTCAATAACAGAACTGATTATTTAGTCACAAGCATTTCTGCTCACAATAGTCACTTTTATTAGTATGATCCAGTCTGATCTGATCAGAAAACAAGCTTCAGGAATACCTCTTAATAGCTTCCATTCATCTCAGCAGCAATTTAAAAAGTACAGCTGATGGCTGTTTAAAATTAAAAGACATTAAAAACCCAACAACAAAACTCAACAAAGGAACATTCCACAAGCACTGGCACTAGTACAACAGCCATTTATTTTTTTCCCCCTTACTCCCAGTTACTTAACAGGTAAAGATTTGTAGATGACAAAGCTGTCAATACTGCAATAAAGCAAAAATAAACACAGTGAGCAGCCACCTGGAAAGGAAGAGAAATTTGCATGTTGAAGGAGGCATGTGCATCTTTCATCAAGCTCTAAATGAAAATCCTATATAAGGCAGGCTTCTCATGGAAGTGCTGACCAATACATTTGAGGGCCGGTACCTTTTTCCTTTCCTTGCAAAAAATACTGTTTTGAAACCAAGAAAATGGCCAGGGAAACAAAATCAAGGGTTTGTATAAGGTGGAGTAAAAAAACATGGTAAAAGTTCTTGCTGCTGCCTTACTGATGACAGCATTGCTTTCACCCTTGAGCATGTGCATTTTTTGCCTACAATCTTTATTTTCTCTTTTCTCTGCTGATTTCAGAGGTAAGGGACTCCTGAGCATAGTGAAGTTGTGTTAACAGGTGGGCATCTTGTATACTGAGAGCAAGGAGTAAGGGGGAGCAGACTTCACTGAGCTGACAGTGTAATAAAAAACAACAAAACAAAAGAAAACAAAAACGGGAKAGTGGGAAAGACAGAGAAATGAAGGCATCATAACTTTCTCAAGATTTCATGAGAAAAGTAGGTGCAGAATCTGTAGCCTCTCTCTGAAGGATTTTCTCCTTGTATCTGTGCTCCCATGAAAATATAATCCACTGAGCCACATCCTCACCCGTTAATTAACTGTCTGACTTTTCTCTCAGATTCAGCAGTTTGCATGAGAGGCACAGGAGAGCATTGCCAGCTCCTCCCGATGAAAACACTCTCAGCCAGGATCCGGCAGTAAAGCAGCCAGGAGCAGAGCTCACCTCTCCTCCCAGGCTCAAAGCCCGGCACTTGCAGCTCTTTGGGRTACAATGCTGCCTCTCGACCAACTGCTTGTAACTGCTTTCATCCTCACTCTGGTACCCAATTAGCACCTTGTTAGCCACACACCTGCAGTGCTTTCACCCGGAGGTCACCAAACCTCCTGGGCCTGATTCTCCAGTCAGTGCTCCAGCCTCAATCCGAGATCAGTCCATTAAATCAACAGTTTTAGAGGAGCCTAAATAAAAAGGGGAATGAGGTGATCTGCAACATTAACCCTTTTCCTCTCTGTTTTTCCCTCATATGCACCCTTCGGCCATCTGTCACCACTGAGAAAGTAATTAGCTAACGGGAACATTTCTTCTAATCAGGGCTGGGCAACAGCAAAAGCRAGAACAAATGCAACTCACAGGCTATTGTAGTGTTTCTCCAAATCCTTCTGGAGCTGTTACATCTCAGGAAGAGTAGTCAGGAAACTTGACTGATGTAGCAACAGAATCAGCAGTATGCTAAAAGTTGTGCATCTAAATAAGTCATTTGTGATGGCTGCTTTGTGTTTTGGCCTCATCAAAATTCAGGCCTATTACAGCATGGGGAGAAAATCTCTGGGAAGTGAAATGAGAGCTGGGAGAGACAAATGTAAATAGAAAATGTGTTTCTGAATTGTGCTACAGGGACTAGTATGAATATAAGCTACTGGTAAATGATGGTGTTTCACTCAAAGAAGGATATTGTCCAGTGGTGCTAATATAAAGAAATAAAGTTTTGAAGAATTATCACAGCATAATATTGACTCAAAAGTACTGTCTCCAAGACTGAAGCTAAAAGAAATCTCCTCAAGAGAGGTGTATATGTAGCTATGAAAAGATAACAATACCACCTACATTTCAGGACCAATATTGCACTAACTTTTCATCTCAGTAAATTCAGTGTTTGATGCAGTAAAGCCCCATACTTGGCTAAGAAGGACCAGAGGAATGTAATATGTTTTAAAATTTCTGGCACAGAGATAAGTTGAATTTAGGAAGAATACATAGTGCAWATAATGCGTATCTTTAGGGAGGGCTAAACTAATGAGCATAAGCTAAGACATTTTAACATGCAGGAGGTTGGTGTAATCCTTACATATACATTATTTTCACGCTTGGGAACAAAAGAATTATTCTGAAAAATATGGTGGAAAAGAGCATTTATGAAGTATATTAGCCCTTTGGGAGAGAGAGAGTACTCAAACTCTCACAAAGCAGGCCATTTTCATAGTGTTAATATTTTGGCATATTCAGCAACTTTCCACTTTCTGAGAGACCCTTGCAAGAAACAAAAGCTCTGGTGATCTGTCAAGGATGTTACTGCTTAACAATCAAAACTTTGGATTTAACACCAATAGACTCAAATCTTGGCCATGTCTGCCTTCCTGAGGTCATTTTGTGAGTGCCACACCATATTTGTACCTGGGGTTTCTCATTTCTGCAGTTCAGTGTAGTTGTGAATAGTCTTCCATTCAGGCAAGTAAAAGAGAAACTGAGGTAACATTATTTGACAACAGTTCTGTTCAGGGTTGTCTGTTTCACTGTCAAGATCTACTGAATAAGCAGAACTAGTATTGGCACCTACACATCAAAGCAATGTCAATTAATTAGAAAGGAATCAAATAAATGATGCATTCTGCTTAACTCTGAAGACCACATGAACAATTAACGAGTGCCTATAGAAGTACAAATGGTGTAATTACTTTGGAAGCAGAGRTATTTTTGAAGCAGATAAGAGTCACAAAGACAAAGAACTAAAACGAGAAAGAAACAAAAGTAGACCAGGCTGGAGATCTTTATTTAGCTTCAGATATATATAAAAACTACTAACATATTTTGCTAATATGAATTTTGGTAATAGCACATTCCTTGGACTGTTGTAGTAATACAACAAAATGTAGTTGCTTTTATGGATAAACTGGATGATTGCAGTCTGCAAATATCCTGTGTCTGTTCCCTGCTTCACTATGGAATTTTCTGTACGGTCRTAAATCAGTCCAGCTGAGCTTGTCCAAGCAGAAAAGGTTAGATTCAGCCTTAAAGCTAGGAACCCATAGAATGTCATACCATTTTTGCCAGAGGATTTGTGCRATGGTGCGGTGCCTCTCTTTGGGGCTTTCACCCGCGCTTCCTGGCCAGCTCTGGCACTGACGTTGCAAAAAAGGTATGGTCCTGTATTCTGGAATACAGTTCTGATCCAGCGGGTCTGTGCCTCGGCAGAAGCGTGAACAATGAGAGAAATAAAAGGATGGAACAAAAATGGGGAACTTCAACTGTGTTTTATTAAATTCACATGACTTCCTCCCATCCAGGAGTCAGCCCACCAAAGCCCACTGAACTCCYGGGTTCTCACCTTAAATATGGGGGTGGGGGAGTGGGGAGGATACAGCTTGGAGCCAATCCAGAATGGGAAGGGTCTGACCCCAAACCTAAATGACAACCTATAGAACAAATCAAGGAGCAAAGGGGGAAGGGGAACCCAGACCCTGGCAATCACTCAGAGTCCTCACCAGAATTTTCTAGACATCTGGRTGAGGCCCCAAAGTGACAGACAGGACCCAGGTGTCACATAAATGATGATTGATTAATAACAATAACTGGGATAAACCATAATGGGGTAAAACTTGGGGTACATGGGAAAAACCATTGTGAAGCAGTATAAAACAAGCAGATGCATATGGAAAGCTGGTAAAATCACTACAGATTGGTGTAATAAAAATAGCAGTTTCTAACAGGTGTAGTCCACAACTGAGTTTTTTGTTTGTTTGTTTGTTTGTTTTACTCCAAGTTTACCACAAATGAAAGGCTGAGGCAGGAATTGTGATAAGACAGCCTCTCTCACAGATTTCTGCTGCCAATATTGTTGTGTCTGATGCTATTTTTTTCTCATTATATTCAGTCTATCTGAAACTAAGCTCCACTATGTGTAACCAGCCTATGGCAGTGAGCAGGGGAAGCAGCATTTTCAGGAAGGCAGAGAAAATTCATGTTAAAATATATGCTGATATTATTAAGCTGGTTGTTGATGCAGTAGAAGTACTGAGGCTTGCTTGTTTAGACAGTTGGCTGTGGTCAAATTAAGCATGCCTGAAATTTGAATAGAACCACAACTTAAATAAAAGATGACAAACAATTATATCCCGCATTTACTTTTGTGTTAAGGAGAACTGTGACATTTCATTCTGAGTGGCTTCTTAGGCAATGCAAGACTGCAAAAAATTCTATTCGTCTTTTGCTTGAAGTTAAGGGTGTGTGAAGTTGAGTCTTTCTCTCAGAAGCTTCCTGTGATGTGGTAATGCATGGAAAAGTCTTTGCTACTGTGACCAACTCACCCATCTGTTATGTTGTTACTTGCTGGATGCACAGAGATTTTCAAACACTTCCCTGAGGGTTAGGCTAATGCTAAAGTTCCCCTGTACCATGTGTCCAGACAACCTCCATGTCACTAATTTAATAAATAAATTAAAAATGAGAGGCAGGAAAAAAAAGAAAAAGAAAAAAAAAAAGTGGCATAAAACAGAACCTCAGTTTTATCTGCTTATATTTGGTTTGAGGGAAAAAAACCACATTGTTTTGATAAAAAAGGGTATCCCACTTTCATCCTGCCACATGTAGTCAATGATTCCATGCCACTTTAATTCAGAAATTCTTTCATTTTTGCATCTTTTCTTTTTAGATGCTGGAGGTGTTCTTCTARTCAGCTCTATAGACATCATTCTTAGCTGCAATTCAGTATCTGGAATAAACCCTAGTGTTTTAACTAGTGATTTTCATTTATGGTTTGCCTTACAGATAGCTCAGAAAATAACTAAAATGGCTAATAGGTTTCTCTTTTATGTATTTGTTGATGTGAGTAATGCAATTGATAATTACATATCAATTCATTTCACTTTAAGATATATGTGGTATGATGAGTATTACAAAATTGCAATATTTTCCCTGGTATTTCCTGTTCGGTTTTTCTTGTTGTTAGTTGGGTTTTTGTTGTTTG
>QVAJ01000103.1:318129-328218 GCA_003546035.1 Mixornis gularis | reverse complement strand
CCATCATAATTTTATTTGATATCAGAAAATACAACTCAAGGTACAGCTCAGAAGTCAGATGTGGTTTACTATACAGGCACCTGTTAACTGACAATGAGAGCTGGCATTACTGTAATGGAAATGCCCAGCGTATATTTATGGAACATTAATTCAGCCTATAATATTGCAGCTGTCAAAATCTACGGATGTAGATTCTGTTTCAGACATTTTCCTTTTCTTCCTTGTAATTCACTTTGATTTTTTTTTTTTTTTGTGTGTGTGTGAGAGAGAGGTTTAAAAAACGTTAAATGTGTCATTTGAACTATATATTTTGTCTTCACATTTGCTGTTTTAATGAGCCAGGTTGAGCATCTCAGTCTTTTGAGAAGAATGTGCTAAATGTAATAGGCTTTTTCCCTCTGGCAAGAAGAGTGGGTCTGAGATAACGCCATATACACTGACAAAAGATTCCCATAAGTGGATGATGCTCACAGTCTTTCCTCCTTCCCTAGAGAGAGATTTGAATAATGCAAGGTTAAGGGGCTTGGCATATTACCTCAGGACAGCTGTTCTAGTCCTGCAGAACAACATGAAAAAAACACAGAGGCAGACTGGGATGGGAGGTGTTATCATACAAACAACGCTTGTCTCACTGCTATAACAACGAACAMAAGGTGTGATGCTGGGACAGATGGATAGTGAGAAATCAGGAGGGAAAAGCACAGATCTTAAGCTGGAATTAAGGAAAGGTTAAAAAGGTTAAAAAGCAAAAGTGCATCACTCACGACATTGAAACTGTGATCTTGAGTTTTCCTGGCTCATTTACCCTCCTGATTAAAGCTGTGATGAAATAAGGCCAGTCAGGGACAGAGGGAGATGTCAGGAAGATGTTGGTCGCTCAAGGAATGAAGCAGTGCTTGAGGGTCTCAGTTGTGCCACGTTTCAGAGGTTGAACATCCAACAGAGAACTGAAGCAGATGGGGAGTGGAGAGCCAGAAGAGAAGAAAAAGAGCAGTGATGTTGTCCAGGTGGGCCGTCATGGTAGTCATCACAGACTGTCAGCCTCAATAACTAGATTTAGGCACTTTTAATACTACAGAGGTGCGTATTTATAACCTAATGACTTTATTTAGGTAAATGACAAGTCCTTAAGTAAACTTTGGTGAGGAGAGGTGTTTGTATGTCTCAACTGCCTTTTTGAACCCTATTTTCTTTTCCATCTTTAATCCTTATAAAAGCTTACCCCTAACCACCATGTCTAATTTTCACCAGTTTCATGTAAGTGTTCCTGGGTCATCATGTGTCACCTATTATATTGCAAGTTGGTCCTTCTACGCTCCTCACTTTCCTGAATTGTTTGAATTTTTGTAACTTCCTCTTCACCTCACTTGAGGTCTTGAAGGTGTTGTGTGGCCTCATATAGAAAAAATCTTGTCGTCTTTATGCTTGATCATGTCAAATCTTCATGAATGCTTATCARTATGACGTTTTTGTCATTGATCCATCACATTGCAGCTGCACTTCTGTCTACTTTGCTGTCTTGCAGGTATAACTGTGTTAAGAAAACCATAATACTGGAGGATGTTATTTTTTGAATGAGTCTGTTTCCAGTATTACTTATTCATGTTGAAAAGATAAAGACAAAGGTATGACTGCCAGTCAACACAAGGTTGCAAAGCTACTTTCCATTAAAGCAGTTGAAATTTTGACCCAATAACATGTTAATTTAATGGGAGTTTCAAGGCTTTTGCAAGGCCCCTATTTCAGAAAAGAAGGTCAGTATTCTGAAGTTAGTGACACATTTTTTTAGATAAGCCTGATATCTCTCATCTGTGTCCACAGAGATGGACTGACTTATTCCAGTTTAAAAAAATGGAAAATGGGAGAGTATGTTCTCCATCAAAAAATCTCATGGCATAAAAACATTCAGAAGCCGTCAGCTTATGTGATGTGAAAAGTAATTAAATGCAACAACAGCATGACATCAGTAGTGGATAATTTTCAGACTTTCAGACTTTAAATGTCATTCCTTTTAAACTCAAGAGTTGTTTGAGGTTTTTGTCTCCATTTCACAAGATAGAGTACGAAACATTGTGACATGCTTAATATTTCTTCCGCCAAGCCGTCCATTCTGATTTCATTCTCACCATTTACAGAGTTGTTGATTTCAGTCTGCATTTGGCTGCCAAAAATGCGATTGCACACACAGCACCAAGAACAAAGTGAAAATGAATTATGCATTGGGAAGGAAGTTACATTTGAGTCAAAAAACTTAAGACTTCAGCACCTCCAAATTACAATATAATTTATGAGTGAATATATTTAAAGAGATAGCAACGGACTGAAGCAAGAGAGGGTCAGCCATGTCGAGGCTTAATATAATTTACAGTAGCTTTCAATTATTTATTTTTAAGAAGCCACTGAGCACACTGGATCTTTTCAGTGGTAATGTCAAAATATGGATATTGGGAAAAAGACATGAATAATAGTGACAGGTTTTTATGCATGATAATGGTATATGGGGACATTTAAAATATGGATCGCTCACCAGAGCAAAAAGCGCATGTCATTTACTCTGAGAATACACGACTGCATGCTTAGTGGTTCTTCTCCTGCACTACAAAAGTTTGCTGAACTTGATTTTTTTTTTTTTATTCTTCATTCTCTCTTTTGATTTAAAACTTTTTGCTTTGAAACAATGGCTGATGAGTTCAGATTTACTTCCCAGAAAGAAAAATGAGCCAGGTTACTTTACAGTGACTCAGGGAGAATGAAAGAAAGCCTTTTAAAACTTTCAGCTCACGCAGTCAACGATGTTTTACTTTTTACTTACGTGTTTCATAATTTTATATCTAAAACAAGTGTGAGGCTTTTGGCACCCCAAAATGAAGTTTGGAAGATCTGTTTTCAATTCCTTGAAAAGCTTCTTTCATAAGAATAGGCAGGTTTCTTCAGTTCTGATGTTACAAAACATTTTGATTCTCAGAATGCCTATGTAATACTTGCTGTGACAACATAAACATAAAAATCACTGAAACCTTGATTTTCACCTGCAGATATATGCAAAATAAGGTGGTCCAATAGCTTTCTACTTAGGATTCCAGCCTATGCCCAGACCCCAGAAACCAGGAAACATACTGAGGTGCCTCCAACCACCAATCCAGACAGAGACAGATGTTGTATATCTTCTACATCATATCAGTCTGTCCCAGCCCGATCTTAAATACCTTATGGTAGCCATTTAGACAATTTTATTTAGTCRCATGAAATCTGGATAAACATGTCCCATGTGTCTCTGTAGAGACACTCTGCTCAGCATTTTCAGATGGTGCTTTCTGAATCAGCCTTACACATTAGATTCCAGGGGACAACAGAGCCTGAAAACAAGATTCTAGAGTAAAAATAAGTCCTTCTTCCTTAGGTTACCATCAACATTTTGCCTCCATCCTGCCCATGTGGTTACATTACTGTTTGAGGGCAACCTGTTTTGGCCTTGGAAGTGGCCCCCCATCCTGTGGCTGTGTGCTCTCTCTACAGATATATGTGGTAATTATCTTTCCTATTAAGGCTGATCAGAAGTAGATAGTCAGATCTTTTGCAATACCAGAAGTGAGAGTTAATGAAGTATTTAATATATTGGTAGTTGGTATTTAGTGCTTCTTCTTTTTTTAGTTTGTTGATTTCTATGCCTCTCTTTCACTGTGTCTCTCTCCTTTGTCTGCTCTTTCTTACCAAGATAGAAATGCACTGAAGAATATCTGATCTCACAGTGGAGATTCCCTCCTGAAGAGTGAGAGTTCTGGTTTCATAAATTAAACACTGAGTATTTAAAGAAAGATTTTTCAAAGGATGTGCTACAACTGCTGAACACTTAAGGCAGAGTGCAAATACTTACAATKTCTTACCATGTTGCTGCTTTACAGGAAAAGAAATCAACCAAACAAACAAACCATGACATGGCCTGCTGTAGATCCAAATTTAAGAAAAAGAAATCATAGTGGTATGGTAGAGGAAGGAAATCTTCAGCTGAGGGCTGTATATTTGCATTACAATAGATAAGTGAATCTTTTAGAGTCCATGGTTCTCAGTAAACCACTTGGCATCTGAAGATCCCATTCTTATGTATCTCTCTCTAAACATTGCRTAAAAACTCTAGTTGCTTGAAGCTATGGTATCTGGTGACAGCCATAAGAGCCACATTTATCCCACCGTTATCATTATTTCCAATACTAAGAGTAGACTTTATCTAATTAAACGCGGACCTTACCCCTGAGCTAGTGATCCTTCAACTCTCKTAAGTAAAACAGAGAAATAGTTACTTTCAGGGTGCAATGCACCTTATTCTTGACTAGAAATCTAAAATATATCAGCTAACAAGACTGATTTTCTTCAAGTGTGTAGGGTTTTGAATTTTGTGGGTTTTTTTCCTGTTCTTTTGTTGTTGTTTTTGTTTGTTGATATGGTTGGTTGGTGTTTTTTAACWGATCATAAAAGAAATATTAAAATTAGCTGAGGACTAAACATAAAAAACATAAGCACCTAAAATTACCTGAGGTAGATCAGGTAATTTATTTCTCCATTTGAACTTATCTCTTTGTTAGAAGTGGACTGTATTTATCTTAAATAGGGAGGCGTAGAAGGGGTCATTTTGTCATTTATCACTTTACGCAAGCATTGACTTGAGTTTTGTAGTTTATGAATAAATTTGGAGGAAATTTAGGGTGTATATTTTTGTTTTGTTTTAGTTGATTGCTTTGTTCTTGGGATTTGTTTGTTTGTTTGTTTTCTATTTTTCCCTTTGTTATTTTTTCTCTCTCCAATGTTTTTTTGTTTGGGGTTTTTTGTGGTTTTGTTTTTGGTTTTGGCTTGGTTTTGGTTTAATTTATTTTCTTCAGTAAGGGTTTTGTTTTTGGACAGAAAGTGAACATGGTCTTTATTGTCCCATCACCAACCATGCTGGTAGAGACAAGCAAAAAACTAAAACTGTAGAGCTATTTAGTGGTTGAATTCTAAACAGTTCATGCAAACTCCTCTCATATGTAAGGCCAGCGTGGTTTTATTTTTTTGTTTATGAAGTTAGCATAACTGGTTCATATTGTCATCAACAGATCAGAGCAGACCAAGTGACAAAGTGTGTCTGTGTGTCAAATGAAATCACTACTTTCCCATTAGTCATAGTGGGGAATATCGAAAGACATTGTGCAATAAGGAAGAAATAACTTAGTAAGCATTGCATCTTCTGAAATTCCTTATTGATTTTCTGGTATGATCTTGTCTGATATCACAAAAACACAAGAGAAAATGGGAATTATCTGATCTTTGGTTTATCAATCGGTCTCATTTCTTAGAAAATGCCACAAACCTAAGCAAAATCCTGCAGATAAGTAGTTTCTTAACTGTTCATTCTGTATTGACTTTGTCTTATTTGTCTTTCCAGATAGTGAAGATCGCTGTGTCTGATTATTGGTCATGAAGTACAAACTATGGGCAGGACTGGATTCTTTTGGTTTGGATTTTCACAGGAAGTGACCATTGTGAAGAAAGGTGAAATAGTATCATTCAGATGTTGTTCAAGAAYATAATTTAAGAAAGGTAGGAACAAACAAGGTATATGTGTCCTCTGACAAGTTTTACATACTGAGTAAGGGATTTCAATACTGTCTTTGTGGCTGTCTCCACAAGCACATGGAAAAGTGAGAAAGCCAGCAAAGTGGGAAATTAGCAGCCACTTCACCTAGTCCTAGCCTTTAATCTTTGCTGCAATTCATGACAGCAGAAAAAATAAAAACAATCTTAAGCCAGAAGAGAACATTTCCTACTTTATACCATGAGCCATGTAGGGAAAAATAGTGGGCTCAAAGTCAAGAATTGCACAGATTGGTAGAAGAATGGAGGATAAATAAACCCCTTTTCTCCTTTCAATACATTACTGTGTTGTTCACTCTGTGGAAAGAGAGTTAACTGGCACCAAGCTGTTTATCTTCTTCAAACACAGATGAACTATAACCAGTGTCATTCATCACTCAGTCCAGGGGCACTAAAYCTGTGAAAAGATTGGCCTAGAAACCAATGGTAAGGATTGTCCAGCCTGGTTTCTTATAAGGCAAGACATTTAAATCCTACTGCTTAAAAATGCTGGGTTGGCTGAGGTTTGCAACAACAGTCCATCATGAACATCTGCCCAGTAACCCCAGAAAGCAAGGCTGTTTTTTTATAAACAGCTGACCTTATAACGCAACATTCCTAACATGAGTCCTTTGAGCCAAATACAGACACAAAGGGCTTTTCTGATGAACTTCAATCTACATTTGGAGTTGCCAGTCTATGCCTTAAAAAAATTCCACATTTTCCTCACGAATCACGCAAAACCCTTATGGTTTAATGGTCTCTCACACTCTCTTTCCTCAGGTGATTCTACCCTTCAGGAAGATTTATGCCTACCTGTCAAAAGCTGCTAGATTTTTATCTTTCTTTCTTTCTACCTCTCTCTCTTCTCTTTCTACCCCCTGAAGTTTCAGAGCTGGTTGTCACTCTTTAACAGTTTATTTTCCATAAATACACAGTGAGCATCTCACCCTTTCCTCAACACTGGAGCACATTCTGCTTTCATATGCAAATCCTCTCAGTCAACAATGTAGCAGGAATATGTTTAAACAAGAATAGAGATAGCTAATCAGTGTACTTCCCAAAGATTACTTATTCCTGAGTTGCTGAGTCTGTCTTTGCTTGGTCCTTGCTCAGGTACAACTCTTGTGAATGTCTAGGGAAGTTTAGTTTGTGAAACAACTGAGAGAGCTGTGAGTAAGGGTATTAGCATAGGATTTTATATTAGTCTATTACTATGTCAGAGATATCACTGGAGTGGGCTCCTGAGGGTATAAATACACTGCAGGCTTCTTACTGACATCCTGCTATTACCATTGTGTATTTTTCCCAAATCAGATGCCTGTTATGACTCGGTCTGCAAATCTGGGCAGCCCCACAACATCATAAAGATAATCCAGGAGTGCACAAACCAGTTGGCATCTTTAGGGGACTGACCTTGGCTGGGTGCCAGGCAGCAACCATAGCCACCTTCTCCTTCTGGACAGGGGAGAGAAAAGACAACACAAGGTTAATGAATTAAGGACAGGGAGGGATCAGTCACTACTGTGGGCAAGACTGACTCAACCTGGGGAGTTTAACTGAGTTTATTACCAACAAACTGAGTTTATTACCAACAAAAGCAGAGCAGGATAATAAGAAGTAAAGTAAATCTTAAAAACAATTTCCCCCAGTATCTCCCTTCTTTCCAAGCTCTACCTCTTTCCCCTTAGTAGTGCAGGGAGATGGGAATGCAATTATGCTCATCGCATGTTGTTCCTGCTGCTGGTCAGGGAGAGGATTTGAAATCCTTCCCCTGCTCAGCGTGATGTCCTTCCTTTGTGAAGCAGTTCTCCATGATTTGCTCCAAAGTCAGTCACTCTTTCACAGGGTTCAGTCCTTTAGGAACAGGCGGCTCCAGTGCAGGACCCCACGGGTCACAACTCCTATCAAAAACCTGCTGCAGCCTGCGCTCCTCTCTCCATAGGTCTGCAGGTCTTGTCAGGATCCTGCTCCAGTACAGGCTTYCCACGGAGTCACAGCCTCCTTTGGGCATCCCCCTACTCCAGCTCCTCCAGAGGCTGCAGGTGGATCTCTGCTCCCCTGTGCCCTCCCTGTGCTGCAGGGACACAGCTGCCTCAGCATGGGCTGCTCCAGGGGCTGCAGGGGAATCTGAGCTCCAGAGCCTGGAGCAGCTCCTGCCCCTCCTTCTACACTGCCCTGGCTGTCGGCAGGGCTGCTCCTCTCATATACTGTCACTCCACCCTTCTCTGACCAGAAATACCTCTACCTAATATTATTTTTTTCCCTTCATAATAAATTATCACAGAGGCATTACCATCATTCTTGATGGGCTTAGTCTTGGCCAGTCGTGAGCCCATCCTGTACCCAGCTGTCATTTACCCTGCTGGACATGGGGGAAGATTCCAGGAGCATCCCAGAGAAGTCACCCCTGCAACCCCTCCACTACCAAAATCTGGTCAAGCAAACCCAGTACAGGATTTCAGGTCTGTTTTCCCCTAGCTCCATTTAATGGGTTAAATTAAAATATTTCCATTTCAATATATTGTTTTTCTCCCTACTCATATATGTTTACAGATGATTCTGTTATCTCTAGGTTAGCCAGTTATTTYTTAGCTCTGCAGATACGTGTTCAGAAATACAAATATTAACTAAATATATATTGGGATATAAAAGCCTCTTTTCCAGCTATACAATCTTTACAGATTTGAAAGAGTTCTCTTGTGGCAAAAGGTTTTTTCATGATTGTGATCACCCTGTGACCATTGAAATGGTATTTAATGGGTGTTTAGTATCCTTAGCCTGTCCCATTTGATCAGAAAAGTGTGCTTCTAACGTTTCTGCCAAATATGTCAGACTAGATTCTGCCTTTTTCCTTAAAAGTGTTGAACTGTAAGAACAGAGATGAGAAATACCTATTGCTTCATAGCTTTTCCACTTACTGGCAGACTAGTATTCTTCCCACTAAGATATTTTAAATCCTGCTTTAAATATTCAAACTGAGGGTGAAAAGATTATCCAACAGTGTTAATGTCAAATTTACTTTGCATGAAGTGCACTAAAAACGAAAATTCGCCTTAGCAAGGATCAACACTACATGCTAAAAGACTTGCACTAAACTACATTGATTGATTCAAAAGACTTTGAGAAAATATGCACATGTTCCAGAGTGTCTTTTTTTTTAAGGCACTGTGAGATTTTATGGTTATTCCTCAAGAAACACAGAATCATGATTCCTTGCCTATACAAGCCCAAGCCAGATCTTCAGCTTCTGTTCAGCAGAGGCTTCCTGGGGACAATGGGATATTTCCAGGGTTAAATCATGGTCCTGAAATTCTCCTTATTTATTGGCAAAAATTATTACCTCATAAAATACTCACATTCAAGGGCTCAAAAGCACTTAGGAATGACAAGTGAGTTTTGCATGGACAGTCAAAACAAAAGCTTTTCCCAAGCAACTAAGCAATTTTCCCATCTACCACTGATCATGACAGAGCCCTTGTGTGTCCTTAAGGATTCAGACATAGTTTCCCATGACTGTTAATGTTTCCAATTAAAGCAACCCTCTTGTTATCAGTGGGGATTTTGGGCAAGTAGCAGTTTCCCAGTATGAATAAACAGTGCACAGCTGGCTCTACRTCTCCTAAGTATGCAAAAAAATAGAAGTCAAAACCTGTGGATGTAAAGACCCTGTGCTCTGCTAATTCCAGCAATAAACACAGAAATTTTACAGTGACATGCTGAATGGGTTTTTCATCCCTGCATTTGTGCTAAGAGACTAAGTTGGACTCAGTTCAGGTAGCAGACCYGTTTTAGTGAAGCAATGCTTTGGGGCTTATATTAAAGGGCAAAATAAAACATAATGCTTCCCTATCTCTAGCTTCAGAAGTGACACTCGCTGTGTTTTTCAACCTCCTTTTGAGGTTTGTATTGGCAGAACATTAGTCACTTTATTTCTACAGAACCACTCTTCATAGCTCTAAAAGTGTTTCATAGAAGCCAGTAACATCCCAATTTTGAGCATCAGCAGACAAATTATGTGTTCAGAAAACATGCCTGAGTTCTTTGTTTCAAAACCCCGTTGATCTAGTTTATTTTAAAGTGTGGTGGGGTTGTTTTATTTGTTTGCTTTTTTAGGCACTCCTAGTAAGTTTCATGATTAATTTACAATTTATGTTCATGAAGCAGCGAATGGTTACTATACACACATATGTGCTGTTTTGCTCTCTTGCTGTCCCTCAGAAAAACATGATAAATATGAATATTTTTACTATGCATTCATATTCTGAATCCAGTGTTTAGGMATTGAAATCAAGAGCTGAACACACTGAATATGAGATATAACCTCTTACTGATTTTCCCTTGCACTGTTTTCTTAGTATCCCACTTGCACAATGCTTTTATTTAAGTAAATGGTATAACTGATGAATTAACCATTATTCAGCATAAATTACCTATAAATTCAGAAAAAAAAAAAAAGGAAAACAATCTCCTGCTGACTTTTTT
>QVAJ01000103.1:292714-317479 GCA_003546035.1 Mixornis gularis | reverse complement strand
TATGTATGTATGTATGTGTGTATATATATATATATATATATATATATAAACAATGTAAAATAGTGAGATAATCTTATGGAGTTATCTTCCTGGATTCCAGAGTCTCTTTTAAGTTATATTTACCTGTATAATCTAGGAGACAGTATCCCTTAGAAGTGGCAATTAAATTCTGCTTGATTGTTCTGCCTCTGGTTTACACATTTTATGTTGCTCTACTGCACAGTGACCCAGATTTAGCAGCAGTGATGGTACAAGCACTGGCCTCTGGCTGTTCCATAACATGGTTAGTAAAGCACACTTTTGGAAGTGAAATCCTTGGCCTCCATTACCCACATCTGCAGAGATGAAAACAGTTTTGGCATATCCTGGGACAACTTAGGATCTGTTGGCCTGTGCCACAGAGTCATAGTTTTGAACCAATGCCAAAGATTATTCCTTGGCAGAAGAGCTACATGTGATAGATCATGAAGACCGGGGAGTCAAACACAGCACAGTGGAGTGGTAAATATATCTGATGTGTCTGGCTACAGCATCCTGCCTTGACYACTAGGCCAGCAACAACTCCTCATRCCTTTGATGCTGACAGTTGTCTGGAGTCAGGATGTCAGGAGTTCATTTTTTGGTGTGCTATCTTGACTGTCTTTCTTCTATCAATATATTACCAGCTTGAATTATTTCATTAGAAGTTTTCTGTTCTATTCAAAAAAGTAACTGAAAGAGACAAAAGATCCATTGAAGGCAAAGATGAGTAAGTGTAACATACAAAGAGTAGCTTGTCACAACAGCTATATCTCTATTTGCACTTCTGCTATTATTAACATGTGCACTTAGAAATATGAAACAAACCTTAAAGCCATCTACTTTGCAGAGTCCTAAAGCTGATTAAATCAAATGCAGATGTGGAATTGGTGCAAAACAGATGCTGAAAAGCCATGTCAATATCCTAAAGGAACCTACTCTGTATCAAAACGAAACTTAATTTCTACTATAAAGAATTTGATTATGTATTGTTATACCAAATGTGATTAATGTTTTGTGGTGATTAATCAACTGCAAAATATATAATTATGCCATCTGTATTTTTCCAGCTCCTTGTCACTTAAGAATTCCACTGGGGAGTGGGAGGTGGGATAATGAGTGCTGGTGGCATTCAGARTGCTTAAAACTGCACTCCGAAAGCCTGAGGAATCCACTAACAAAAAGAACTAGCATTTATTCTAATAGCAAAACCTCTAAGCATATTAAGTAAGAACCCAGAAGACCCATTGGCTTGATAGCTACTTATGTGGAAGACCCAGTTATGGAGTTCAAACAGCCTGGGACCCATGAGGGCTTGCTCCAATTCAAAGGTAACCTATTAGAACCCCAGGAGAGTATTCAGAATTTGACTTTTGGACCAYCTCCTGCTGTCTGATTTATGAAACAGACCTGACGCTGATGCAAGGATCATCGATTGTCTTCTGGTTGCATGTAAAGTGAGGTGTATTTGCAGTGACAGTTGAGAGCAAAGAATAACTCTACTTACATATTTTTTATTTTTTCCCCCCCTAGGGAAAACAATTGTTTAGGTTCAGATCTGAGGTAAGACACKTGGCCCACAAAATCATCTATCAAACTGAAGAGATGCCTTTTCAAAATGTCATGTAGAATTAAGGTAAAAAGTAAAAGAGGTAAAAATAAAGGTTCCTTAGGGAAGTTGGTCCCAACCACACTACAGATGAGTGATCTGTATCAGTCTTTTATCTACTCTCAAATTAAAATACATCATTTGGGAGATTCATCCTTCATCTGTTTGGCKTTTGCAGAGGGAAGAAAATGTGAAGACTGAATCCAGAGTCTTAATAACTCCCACATGCTTACAAGAAAAAAAAAATTTTTTTTTAATAATATAATGTCCATGTAAAACATGGTCTAACAATGATTCCTCCTTTTGCCTACCTCATTTAACATTGTTGAAAATTAATAGAATGTTGAAATTCAACAGAGCAAACACAGGTCCTGCACCTGAAAAGGAAGAACTCCAGGCTCCAGCAGAGGCTGGGGGTGACCTGCTGGAGCAGCTCTGAGGAGAAGGACCTGGGAGTCCTGGTGGACAACAGGCTGTCCATAGCCAAAAGTCTTGTGGTCAAGAAGGTTTGTGACTCTGTTCTTGTGGCCAAGGAGGCCAATGGTATCCTGGGGTACATTGGAAAGAGCATTCCCAGCAGGTCAGGGCAGGGATCCTGCCCCTCTGCTCAGCCCTGTGATGCACATCTGGAGTGCTGTGTCCAGGGTCTGGGCTCCTCGGGAGCTTCTGGAATGAGTCCAATGGAGAGCTACAAAATTGATTAAGGGACTCTCTTGAGGATCATCTCTCCTATGAATAAAGTCTGAGGGAGCTGAATCTGTTCAGAGTTGAGAAAAAACCAATGGCATGGGACCTCTTCAATGTGTATGAATATCTAAAGGGAGGAGGTCCAAAAGGATGAACCAGGCTCTCCTCAGTGATGCTAATCCATCAGAGAAGAGGCAGTGGGAAGAAACTGGTACACAGAAGTTCTACCTGAATATGAGGAAGAGATTCTTTACTGTAAAGATGGTGCTGGAACAGTGCATCCAGAGATGTCGTGGAGTCTCCCTCACTGGACACATTCCAGAACCATCTGGACACAATCCTGTGCCAGGATCAAAGCAGGGAGCTGGGACAAGATGATCCACTGTGGTCCTTTCCAACCTGACACATTCTGTGGTTCTGTGATCTCCAAAGAAAATTAAGATGAATGCAGGCCCCCATATGTACTTTAATCATTAACATGGTGTAGTTTTGAATAAAAGATTCAATGGATTAGGTAGAAACTAAATGTTAAGAGCTTGAAATTGTGATCTAGTTAGTGCTTTTATTTTGCAGTACTTAAGACATAAGAGAGGGTTTATTAAACTTAATAAATACACGGGAATTTAATTAAAAATATAAAAGAAGAGCAATATACTTTCACATACAAAGGCATTCACTGCATTTTAAACACCCACCATAGCTGTTAAAGTTCATCTGCATCTCCAGAAGACCACAGATATCTCAGAAATATTCTATCATATTTGCCAGCTCCTTTGTGGATAGCTTGGATCTCAGTGATATGACACTACATGCCTGTTTAGGTACTTCTCCCACCTATGTCTTTCCGTATATGGATCTCTGAATTCTCCCTGTGAAAAGATACTTTTGTTTTCCTCCTTGTGTTCGGTTTCTCCCTTGTCTTTTTAATTTGTAACGTATCTATACAAGATCCATTCTTCCTGATCTTTTAATGGACTGGTCATGATTGGTTGAGGACACTTGCAATCCCCCATATGAAAAACATAGCGATGTTACTAAAGTCAGTCTGTGGCAAAATTCATGAGTCAGGGAGAAGTACAGCCTGATAAAGGAAAAGAAATATCCTTCTTACATGGACGCTTGTTTTGGTAATGAACAATAACAAGGGAAAAAATAAACTGCAATAAAAGTTGCATGACTGTTTCAGTTTGGGTGAAATATACTTGGTTTTAAAGTTACCTCAATGTGTCAGTGTTCTCTTCATGGCTGGCAGATAGTGTGGATGAAACAGAAATAGTATGGTTTGCAATATCAGTGCAATTATGTTTCAGGGTCAAGTAAGTACCTTTTTAGCATCCTTCCTGGTTTAAAAAAAAAAAGAAAGAAAGAAAGAAAGAAAGAAAGAAAGAAAGAAAGAAAGAAAGAAAGAAAGAAAGAAAGAAAGAAAGAAAGAAAGAAAGAAAGAAAGAAANAAAGAAAGAAAGAAAGAAAGAAAGAAAGAAAGAAAGAAAGAAAGAAAGAAAGAAAGAAAGAAAGAAAGAAAGAAAGAAAGAAAGAAAGAAAGAAAAAGAAAGAAAGAAAGAAAGAGAAAGAAAAAAAAACAAAGGAAGAAATAGAATGGAGATGGCAAGAAAATAGAGAATGCACACTTCTAAAACATAAATTGATAATGAAAAAACAAAAATATTTGGAATCATAGTACTCTGCATAATGTGAGATCACTAGGTAGTGGCAGCGCCCCGTTTGGTGTCCACTCCTGTAATTTTCTCCCTTCTATGGGTCCTTGCAATTGCAAAGCATTCTGAGCATCAGCAGAAGCAGCTGCTGTCACCTTCATCACCTTTTGTTCCTTTCTGGAGTGCTTACAACTTGCTCGTTACAACTATTTCTCTCAAATTGTTGATACAGTTTGGATGAAATGTATTAATTACAAGTGTGTGAGTGACTGAAGTATTAAAGACTGCATGTGTATGAATGATTAGATTAAATAATGTGAATTAACATAAGAACAGTAAATCTACATTAGAAAAGTAGTTACTAGAGTCTCCCTTCATCATCAAAGAAAATAGACCCCACAAAAGGATGATTCAGACCACTGATGATTTTGCCTGGAATTTGCACTCCAATTTTCAGGTTATTAGAAACAAGGAACAATTGCATCGATTTCAGTGGCGATGAGACTTTTAATTTAGTGGCAGTGAGAAGGAAACTTGGTTCCAGTATGCTCCCCTTTTTCAGCCATTCTTTCAAAATGAAATACTTTAAATCTAAAGAATAGACAAAGCTCTGAAAATCATACTGCAGGGAAACCATCTGCACTCTTCTATGACTGGAAATGAAGGGGAAAATAGTGCCTGATGACCTAACAATTCGTTTCTTTTGCTAATTTTTGTGATTTCCTGCCAATCCGTTTCTGTAAGTCTTGAYTAAATATTCAGAAAAATCATTATTWTACATAAGGTTATTCATTAAAGTTGTTTCAGATAAAGCAGACTACAAATGTTTTGTTAAAGGAAGGCAACATTCAAAAGATACCTTATCTTTGAATCTCAATTAGGCAAGATCATTAACAAAATATATTGCAATTAAGTTTGCATCCATTGGGTGGAACTTGTTCCCAGATAACAGGAATCTCTCAAATGTAGGGTTTTTTCTTTCATGATTATTATCACAGTATGAGATCATTTYTTCAGATAGAACATAGCCAAACATTATTGAATTCTGAAAAAAAAAAAGTCAATTTACCTAATTAAAAATTATAAGTTCAAACTTACAATTACAAATTAAAACAAATATGAAAACTATTTGGTGCAATGGAATTCTTTTGTTTTAAATAGATACAATCATCAGCAGTACTAACTCCTAGAGTACTGTGGGGAAGTGGATTTACTTCCCTCAAGYACATTGTGCTAAGGATCCAAGAGTTCATCTCATGCTGACTCAAAGAATATATAACTAGTGATCCACTGTGAGTTTTCTTTATCTTCTTTAGTGACAAATTCAAATGATTTCTTCAATCTTCAATTGCATCTGGTCTAGCTCCATTTAGGAGGTAGATATGAGCTCTGAAACTCTCATTTCAGCATAATATTTCTGTCCTGGATCTTACGCTTACAACTGTTATGACTCTCCTTTGGTATCTGCTACATCCGGCTCTTGCCCTATTCAAAAGCTCATAGCTTTCAACATAAGGAGCTGCTTCTTTAATGGAGCCAATTTTCTAAATTGCACAATTGCCAGCACTGGAGGCATTTCAAGATCAAGAACACCATTTCCATGTAGTTAAATTTTCAGTCACTTTGTTTTCTTCCATCATTATTCCAATGTTCCTCTTTCCCTCTCCAGCCTGCATGTACAGTTGCAAGTTATAGAAAGCAGAAATTGGCTTAATTGTCTCATCCCTTTGAAATCTAGTTGGTTTTTTTCCCAAGGATCCCACCCTGAGCTTGAATATTACAGACTTTTCTTTTCTTTTTTTTTTCCCCTGTAGAATCCTGCCTTCTGCGTTTGCTGAGCACTACTTCCCACCAGGTGTTTTTTTAACAGAAAACTAAATATACTGTGAATTAGTTTGGGATTTCCTGGGTACTGGAATGAGACATGAACAAGGATGTTCTTAAACTTTTTCTTAAGATCTTATAATAGATTCTGATAAAACAATAAGAGCAAGTAAAATTTTAAAGGACATAGCCACTGGATCCCTGATAAAGAAGTTCAACAACCCTTTAGACACTTAAACAACACTTCCCTTCCTTTTAAAATATATTTGTTTAGGGAAGGGAGAAGTTAAACTATAAAACCCCTTGAAAACGGTTTCTTCACTTATCCACTCAGACAGCATCAATAGCAACAATTAAGTTTTCCTTCAGTTACTCACAGCAGTAGTGTATTCCTCAGTTTTTGTCCTGAATTTCTGTGAAAGAATAATTAAGTCCTGCTCTCTTTATTTCTCCTTTGTCTTCTTTTTTTCCTCTTTCCTCCACCATCAGTGATCTGGAGCTGGGATACTTCTTCATGTGTGGATGCTGTCAAAGGATGATTTTTATGTTTGCAGTGCGCTGAACATTTCACAGCCCTGCCAACCACTCATCATATGCTCGCATCCCTCTTTCAGTGTCAGAATGGGCTGAAAATGAACCAGCTGTGGGAGATGGAAATAGAAATACTCTTTGTAAGAATTCATTCAGGTACATACTACATACTTTTTTTTTTCTTTTCAGTATAGATAAATCCTTCTATTTCTTCACAAAAAGAAATTGATAGTTTTTTTCTAAGAAAGAGACAAATCAAATAATTGTGTGAAAATTACCTGTACTCTGTGGGTATCTGCAACTAATCCTCAATTATTTGCGTGTAGCTTGTCCTAGCTATGAAATAACTGTGCCCTTGAGGCAAAGATTCCTGGAAAATGATATAAGACAAAAAAAACCCCTGATGTCAGTTGTGACTGACTCATCTACATACCGTCATGACCCTTTTATAATCATATTCTTTGCTTTTCATTTAGCTGGAGGTTTTGATTGTAAGTGATATCCCAGCAATTAAATAGTCAATGTTAATAGAACTCCGATTGTGATCTCACAGAATACTTGATTTTCCCCCATGTTTGTCATCCAAGAAGCAAACCCAATAATAAACAGTCTAAGTGGACAATTAGGGTTGATATGAAATTACTAAGAAAGAGAATATTTGCATAATAATTGTTGATAATAATGTATGAGGTCTCTACGGACTGCAGAGTATTTAAATAAACTATTTATCCACTAACTCTGAGTGTGATGGATTTGAAGTTTCTTCTAATAGTTTTTAAATATTAGGCTATGATCTGCTTATTTTGATGTTTTGTTTGTTTATATGTATCCAAAGAAATAATTTAATAACCAGACTTCCGGAAATCATTTGGAAAAGTGAAGAAGGAATTTCTRATAGACAAATCTTGGTATGCTTTCTACAATATAGAGAGGTCTTTTACAGAATTGTCCTTTGCCAGCTCTTCCCTATGTTGATCCAGGTATTTTTGTAGATTATCATTGGGTTCCTGAGGAGCTGAAAATATCTTGTGGTTAGAGTGGGTAGGGAATGCAGAGTCAAGACAGTGTTAAATCAAAAATTGGAGATGCTTTGTGAGACCTAGGCCTCAACACCCAGCTGTAAGAGTGTAGAAGCCACGAGGTTTTTTTCAAATAAATATAGAATAGTGGGGCAAACTGAAAGAAGTTTTCACTGTGTTTGAAGTACACCAGGTTCAAGTAACTCCGGGTCTGGTGGTCATAGTTTACTACTATGTGCAACCTGAGGTATTGAATGATTTAGGGAAACAGTTGATATACCTTGCTGTGGAACCTTGCATAAATCAGGCCACYCAGCCTCAAATTGGAATTGCTTTGGGTCCAGCTGCCTAAGCTGCTGAGGGTCTCCGTCAATCTGCCCTGTCTTTGAGTGATAAGGTTAATAAGGCACATTTGTGTTCACAGCCTTAAATGCTTCAAAGGTTTCCATATTAGGTATTTATCCTATTTTAAAGTTATTTACTAATTACTTCAGGACGCTTCAGCGCATTCTATGAGACCTAGATCTTAAGTAAGAGAGTTCAGTGGGTCTGGATTCATTCAGATAAATCATTAAATTATGGAAGATAAACAACATCTTATAGACAAAATCTAAAATGAAGGTGAGAACTTGGCAGTTCTGCTCTCATAATGCACTTTCCTCAACAGATTACTATAATGCAATTTGGTATACAGACTGATAATGTTACCTAAATCTTTACTGCAGAGTATTTGTATGCAGCAGGGCAGCTAGAAAAGAATAATCCTATAAAGACCCATCCTCACTACTCCATGGCGATAGCATCTTGTAATTCATCTGCTCTCAAAATCATATGTACAATATAAGAATCAAACAATATGTAAAAGTCCCCAAAAAAGGATTAAAAGTACAAGTATTTCACTAATTGTGACATTAAGTAARAAATCAGTGGAAATACAAATCTGTTTGAATATAAATTCATAAGTCCATGAAGGGGCAACTTTTGAATAAATTAGTAATGGTGAATAGTTTGCCCAATTTTATTATAACCTGGAAGAGAGCAGCTCAGTGTGATATCTTTTTTACCTGATTTTTAATGTCCTGAAGCATTTGTCATGTTGTTTCTTTTGTAATCACCATCTTTTTTACAGGCAAGCAATCTCCCAGTTTGAAAAAAACCATACAATAGAACAATGTGGTGCAACCATATCCTGTCAGTTTAGTCTCTGCAGCTTCAATGCCCTGTAAATACCTTAGGCAAACCATAGATTTGCTTCAGCAGGGACATGGAAATTCAGTCTGAAAACAATTTGAGCTGATCCCCAAAATTTAGTACATATTCATAAGAGAAGCTGTTCTTCAAGATTCTTCATTATTCTGATTTTGACATGGTCATCCCTGAAAATGAAGATATTCTTCAGTTGCTTCRTTACATATTTCTGTGCAGGTAGACAGACAGAAAAATCAACTCTCTCAGGAGAAACTAAACTGAATTAGTATCACTCCAGTTGAAGTATAAATCTGAGGAAGGTCTTAAATCCTTTAAAATTTATCTATAATTGGTTGTTTTTTGGGGATTTTTGTGTTTTTTGGGTTTCTTTTTTTTTTTTTTTTTTTTTTTTTTTTTTTTTTTTTTTTTTTTTTTGGTTTGGCTTTATTTTCAGAAAAAGTGAAGAGATTTCAATATCAGGAAAAGCTGCTTGCAACAAGTCCCATAGTGGCTTATATTAAAACTGAGGGCATTACAGAAGTTATTTAACCTGAATCCAGTGGCCACAAAGCGTGACTCTTTCCTAAAAAAAAAAAAATAAATAAATAAAAAATTAATATCTTATATTTCCTAACTTACAAATTATAAACAACTGGCACAGGCTTGTGTGTCTGTGTTCTTGGTTTTTGAATAGGGCAAAACTCTGTCACATCAGTATTCATCATTTATGCTTCAGATTAAAAGGAGAAGTAAAAACAAAACAAAACAAAACAAAGCAAAACAACCCAGAAACATGAAAAGAGCAGATCAAAGGACCAGCCGTGAAAGAGAGAAAAAATACTCTTCAAGTGCATTGCATTTATTCTCTTGGTAGTGGATTCTCATCAAAAACCCTAAGGAAAGCGACCATTACARTGTATGAATATAGCATAATATTTTTTGCTTAAAAAATAGATACATATGTGTGTGTAAAAAATTTAAAAATATAAGAATTACATATATAGGCTCATTATTCATCGGAAACACCTGACTTTTCTGAAAAAGCCAAAAGAAGAGAAAGAGGAAAGTTGTAACATCATATATGTTAGAAAACATAAATTTCTTGAAAGAATAGGGTGGCCCATGGTTGCAGTCCCTTAGGCTGTTCTGCCCCTGGCAAGGGTTGCCAGTGGGCTGCAGCCCGTGTTCCCACATGAGTTAAGTGATGGACATTATTTTAATCTAGAGCTTAACTTAGGAGGAGAGGCAAAAAAAGCAAGTGTTAGATTTGAAATGCTGTTTATAGGAGATTGRCTCTGTAATTAAATAAATTCTTGTGAGGGCAAGGAACGGGCTAAAAACTACAATCAGAGAAAATACAAGGTAAAGAAACACAAGAATCCAGGTCTTGCTCACTGACTCCAGAAGTGAATACAAGAAGACACTGCCTAGTAACTTCAGCCTGTCTTCCTTCCTACCAGTATTGATGCCTATAGCTTTAAAGTTAAGTCAAAAAGTGATAGTAGATGTCTGCAAGTGATAGTAATTTTACAAGATGATATTACTTGTATTCTTAGGATAAGAGTCAGAAACATAGTTTTCTACAGTCATTGGTTTTGTTGGAATAAAAATTGCTCAGTCAAAATTTTATTTTTATGGTCTATGAGCTGTAAAGACCATTTAAGGTCAACTCTTCATACTGTATTAGGTAAACATTTAAGAGGTAAATACTTTTATCCAAGTTTGCTGCAAGCAAAGAAATAGACCATGAAAACTCAAGAGAATAGGCTTGGTGTTTTCATGCTATTATTTTTACTGAGCTAAAGCTTCAGTACTAGAGGTGTTCAGAGCCTCATATTTAACGTGCAAGCTTCAAAACATCACCAAAAGAAAATTGCATTGACACATCTATAAAAGAAAAGTATTATATAGTCTGCGGATTGCATGTTTTGTCAYTGTGGTACCAAAACATTTCTGTTCTCACTATTTTTCATGTCAGGGAGAACTGGGAATCATAATGGCTGAGGCCTAACCACAGCTCTACCTCTGCTTTCCCATCTCGCTGTACCCAACTCTATTGGGTAAAACTTCCATAAGTTGTCCCAGYGTTTTCACTAAGGATAGTCAAATAATAAGCATTTTATATGTTTGTCTGACTGTGAAGAGACCAAACACCTTAATCCCAGGAAATAAGGACTGTGTGCTTATGACAGTTTATTAGTGCAATGGCAGGAAGTGATGTGAATAACCTGTGGGATGCCCAAGCACTTGCATGTGGATTAGAATATTAGAAAGAGGTAATAGGAAACACTTATTGTTACATATGAAAATTTAAGCACTTCTACCCATGGAGGAGCTAGAAGTAAACTGGCTGATTTCTCTAATTCAAACAGTACAAGAGAGTAGGGTTTTTGTAGCGAAGATTTGCAGTTAAAAAACTACTGAATTCTCATCTTACACCATCAAGAATACTTCCTGTGAAACCCTCTATCTCATTGTTCAGAAAGGAACAGGAAATATGACATGGAAGAGGAGCAAGAAGAAGCTTAGGGATGGTAAGAAATGGTTAAATATTATGCTGAAAAGAGTGTTTGTCCCTTAAATTYTTCTGAGACCAAAGGAACTTCATTTAGACAGACACTGGAAGCACTCTTCTCGTCTAGAACGCATCAACACATTTCTTCTCCTTACTTATATTTAGACATCCAGAGGGAAATACTTGACTAGCAGCTCCTAGTACATATTCTTCTCTCATAATTGTATGGCCAAACTGCTTGAAAACACATTCYCTTCACCCTGGATTCGTGACTTGTTTTCTTTTCTGAAGAGCAGCCTATTCTCAGACCCAAAGGTGTTTCACCACCCTCCTATCTCTTTGGTCCCTGTACCCTGGAGTTTGCTGGTAAGAAACTGTCAAGCAGGAGATGAAATTTTGGGTTCTTTGAAACAAAATGGGAGATGAAGCCGAAGTTCCTGCTTTTATTTTGGCAAGTACCTCTTACTCAGTGCTCTTTCTAAAAGCTRGATGATTCCACTATCAGTGGCTGCATTTTGCTGTTAAAGAAGACACCCATAGTTAACATGCAGAAATTGATAGAGGAGTGTAGGCCCACACAGCTTTTGGAGTCACCAAAAGTTGAGAAAGTCCTACAAGCATAATTTCAGGGTGAAATACGGGAAATATTCAGGGTCATAATGTGGCCTCTTGGTAGAGTGCTGGTACTTAAGAGAATACTGTTATTCTGAATCCATATTCTGAGAGTAGTTTTAGACAAGTTAGTTATGACCGTTTCTACTTTTTCCTCTCTCAACAGCCCGTCCTCTTAACACCTGAATGTCCCTAACTGTAAAGCAAGAATGTATTGTTCCCATCAGGCTCACAGGACTGTGGGACTTCTTAATAATTAACTGCAAGAAGAACATGAAAATTCTCACAATTTTTTTKGTGCAAAATGTCTCCATTTCAGCTTCCACTGTCATGATGTTTTTAGCTACTTTCATGGCCTTTTAATGCAAATATGACAAAGCAGCAACCAGAAAGTGAACTTCATGGGGTGCATGGGAAAATGAACATTAAAAGACTGAAAGTTTTGCTTTTGATGTTTAAATGATTTGTGGTGGCGACCTCAGCTGTGCTTTAATGACTATTTTGCCCAATTAATTTTTCTTAGATATTTTTGGTGTGCTTTAAAAATGCATGCTTAATTTTTGTTGTTTTCTTTTTCTTTTCTTTCTGAAATCCCTGTTGTGYTTTCTACACAGTGAACTGCAGAAATGTTGCTGCAGTAAATTCCTTTTGTTTTGCCTTGTACAAATCGTAAAAGTGTATATTATCTTCATTTTTCTTCCTTCTTTCTATTTAAATATGTACAAGATTTTTTTTTCAGAGGATGAATAGGGAGTGTAAATATATATAACGATATTTTGTTTAACTGATGAGCAATTGTCATATTCTTACATTAGACAGGGTTGAGAACTAAGAAAACGGATAAACAAACAGACAATATAGGCAATATTTAACCACAGGATCTTGATTCTCAGTTCCTTCTTTCTTGCACTATACACAGTAATGGACTCTGAAGGAGTCAAGGACCTTATTATCTCCAAAAAACATTTGATGTTACTTTCTGAACTACTCATTGGAAATAAAAAGGCATTTTTTTAGAAGACTGTGCACACTATTTCCCTGGATTTTATGGACTTCATAAACCCAGAAAATAAATATCTTCATAGCCCAATATGGCCTTCACATCATCTCTGAGACCCCTTTGCACTGTCTTACTCCACTTGGTATTTTTAATGAATTCCTCAGTACTAGGGATAAAAGTTTTTCTTTTAGTCTCTGTAAAATACCCCAAGAGTCTAGAGTATTCAGGGAAAAAGAAATAGAAAAAATCCCTGTAGGGACTTTCAGGCTTGACTTATGAAGTCAGTAGATTAAAATAACCAAATCAACTAAATAGGGCCTGGGGGAAAGCTGGGCAATCCTCTGAAAACATCCAAAATGTTGTAAAATACATGGTGTGAGAGCAATTACTCACAGGTCACAAAAAGAGTAACAAGTGATAGAATGAGACTGAGAAACAGAACATTTCCACTTGATAAAGTCTATTTATCCTGTGCAGAAATCTTCTAGTGAAAGGAACTATTCTGGCTTGTTTATAGATGGAGTAAACTACGTTAATAAATAAGCTGTAAATCTCTTAATTTCCTGAGCTGGAAGGACAACTGGTAAGATGTCCTAGTGAAACAGGTATTTTACCTCTCCAGTGCCTATGATTCTATCACACATGGTTCCTTTCAATTATCAAAGTGTCACGTGCTCATTTCAGCAACATGACTCCCATTAATGTCAAAGGGAGACTTGAGATTAAAAACCCCAGGTGTCACTTTAAAAATGCAGGAATTAAAATGATATATCATTTCTCCACTAGAGAAACCAATTCCCCAAATATGAGACCCCCTTGCATTTTTCTTCTACAGAAGTACTCTTGTTTATCCTCAGCACCCAAAAATAAATACCAAATCCAGATCGCAATTAACCACGAGCTTCTGAAGGTGAAAAAGAGAAAAGCAGAGACTTTTTTACCCATTAAAGAAATTAAAGACTTTGCTTTTCCAGGGAGAGTGTGATTTAAGGGCTAATCAGCACCATGGTCCTACACATTATCTRAGAAATTGAAAATTACTGGCTACTAAACCCAGCTCTCAGAAACTCCAGGGGGATTCTCTGCAAGGCCTCTGATAACTTTTGAGTCTAGGCTTGAATGTTGTTCTCATCTTAATTAGAAATTCATCATGTGTGCGTTTGCATATGTGTTTGCATTTGTGTATATGTTTATTGCTGTATGTGCACATACTTACACACATATTTTGTCTCCATATGGATGCACACACATTACAGAATATATAACTCTTCACCCTAATTGCCTGTTTTTTTCCCCTGTCATGTTTAGCAGATTATGCTCTCTACGCTCTATTTTCCTTTCCCTGTGTTGGCAAAGACTTACAAATGCCCTATTTGCTTTCTTTTATCTCATTACATTATTCAGGGGTTTTCTGTACACATACACTCAGAGACATCATCAGATAACTTACTTTCAAAGAGCCTTAAGAAAAGCAAACATATTTGTTAAAGAAAGAAGTTTAAGGCTGACTCAAAGCATAMGCAAAGTAGTTGCTCAGGGCAAGACTACCAAAGATACTAAATTACTACAGTCCCATGGTTTTGCTAACAGCAGAACTCACCAGAATCTTCACACCAACAGCTGTTAATAAAGAAAGTTAAGTGGGCAGCTAGGSTGGAAGGAGTATTTGAAGAACAGTGAAGTCCCAGGATTGGTCATCCTCAGCTTGCTGCTGCTTGCCTGAGTTCTGAATAATCCCTGAAAATGCTCCATTCTCTCCTGTGAAGACCAGGGCAAATGTGAAGTGTATATTTCTTTCTCAAACAGATCAATATCAACAGGAATTCTAGGAAAAAGCTGGGGCTGCTGCTGAGTGGAACGGGGACCATTGGAGAAGAGCCAGAGATGCTGAACACCTTCCTTGACTTCATCTTTGCTGTCCAAGCAGCTCTCATGGAACTGTGTTGGTCAAACACTGCAAAATGTTTGCAAAGGTCTTGTGGGATCTCCCTCTTTTAATGGCATTCAATGTTTGTGCAAGTAGGGTGCTGAACAGCTTAACCTTCTCTGAGTGAAAGGAAAGATGATTCCCAACAATCTCTACAGTCTAAAGTACTCCATGATTCTTTGATTTGTTAGAAATGGGAGAAAATAAATGTTTATGGATCTGCAAGCATATGGAGCTGAAAATAAACAGAGAAATCGTCAGCTTAAATGTGCCCAGCATTGTTCTCTGGTACTGAGGCCAACTGGCACAGAAAAAGCTACGTCCATATTATTAAATGCTTTTCACCTCCAAAAGGAGGATGTGTGTAAACTGGTCCCTCGCTTGTGCTAAACACAACACATACTAAAAATTGGGATATCTCAAGTCAGATGGTTCAAAAGGGTGTTGAGGACCACAGTTACAATTTTGCTTCACAAACAAGTGACTTCTGGAATTCAGAAATATTYCCCATAACTATTTTATTTATTGGAACTGGTGTAGCTGTAACACCACAGATTTTCTTTTCCCACGGTAAACATGGATAAATGTTTATATTCCTGAAAACTATTGCAGGTAAGGTATCTGGAATGTTCATCTTTCTACCATTATTTTTGTTAATTTGCCTGTTTTATTTTAGCTTTTATTTTTAAAAAAAGCCTTCCTAGACAATGTTAAATTTGTTTTATTTATTTTTCACACTGAAAATTATGACCCATGGCTGCGTGGCAATCCATGTATGCTCTTAAAGATATAGRTAAGATGATATTTCTATGTAGCCTTGTTGTAGTTTATTAGTGCAAATTCTTGATATGGAGGAGGGTGATTCTGGAAAAAACAAACAAACAAACAAAAAAAAAAACCAAACCAAAACAAAAAACCCATCTACGTGAGGAAGGAAAGAGAAGGAGGAGATTTTGAAACTAGGCAAAGAACTATATTTTTTGCAAATACTTCATATTGAAAGCAGTGTACTTTAAAACCGTTGTAGTGTTTGTTTGTTTTTTTTCCTTCACGCTCTCAAAGGTTATTTTCATAGTTTCTAGCAGTACTTTCCCCTCATTATTAGTTTTGAATTTTCTTTTAATGTTGTTTTTTTGATATTGTTTGTTTGGATATTTTTTTCTTTCAAATGCATAATTTTTGGGGGCTTGGTTTTATTTGGTTGGTTTGTTTGTTTGCTTTCAGCTCACCAAATCTCAAACAGAATGTTTGTTTGCTTTCAGCTCACCAAATTTCAAACAGAAATATGTTTATGTCTGGTTAATATGTTCTTGGATTTTACATTTTTACTTTATCTTTCAATTTAGCCTTGAAGATCAGATTAAAGGGAGGAAAATTTGAGCAACTGCTGGGAAATAAGTGGAAAATTGTGAAAAATTTAAAATTTGCTCAACTTTAGTTGTTTCTCTCCCTTCTGGTGCAGTGTTATTTTATTCACCTCTTATTTTAAAAAACATTTATAAGCACGGTGTTCATAAGAAAATGGGCACAATCAGCTTTTTGATATAAGGCAGAGATGTACAAAGAATTCTTAGCCAAATGTAAGGTACTATTTTAATTAAAGTCAGTGATGGCAAAAAGTGTGACACTGACAATTCAGATTGTGAATTTGGTTCATCCACAAGACGTTTCTTTCTCATCCTCTGCTTCAGCAATTTACTTCAGTGAAGGGCAAGTTCAGACTACTCAACACTTCTCCAGAGGAACTTACCTGTTCTGGCCTGGACTGAAGTTTACTGAAGAGCTTTTTTGTCTGCCAAAAAGGCATCATTGCTATTGATCTGTGCTGGATTTCAACAATTGACCTCGGGGTGACTGCCTGTGCGAGCTCTCACTTGAGAGAGCCTTACTTTCAACAAGGTTTGTTTTTTTTTTAATATTGATATTAAAGTAGGTTACTTTGTGAATGAATAGAGCATGAAATAAAGAATTATTGTAAAGAAAAAAAAAGAAAAAGAGCAAGTTTTTGTTGTTTGTTTGGTTTTGGGTTTTTTTTCAAGGACATGCTCACTTTCACTTAAATTACACTCGTATAAGGAAGGTATTGCTCTAAAAGATCCGAGAGAATTTCTTTTGATCCACATCCCATGTAACAATCAGAGTTTTGCATGTAGATTGCTAAGTTAACAGAAATTGACTGGAAAATCTTTGTTCATAGGYGCAGCCTTTCTCAATGATGACCCATAGAAGCTACAACATATAGAATACTAAACATAGAAGGGATTTTTTGAGTACACTACACACACAGAGCAGCTGAATCAATTCACTAATCCACAGAGCACAAATTTAGTCAGAAAAATAAAAGAAAAAAAGGGAAGAAATCCCAAGCATCTTAATACCAAATCCATTAATGTGGGGAAACAATAAGTTTGCTCTTTGACATTCTTCATTTGGAAATGGGAAAGGTTTATTTTTTTCTCAGAAAGAGAGAGTTGAGAAAGATATTCATTACACTGTTGAAGGAAAAATCATTCAGCAGAAAATATAGGTAAAATAGCTGGAGAACAAAGAAAGTAATTTTTTTTCTCCTAATGAGCAGATTGTTTCATTTTATCCCTTTCTTAAAGGCATAAAAGGAGCAGTACAAATCCCTACAACCAAAAAATCAGAACAAGACAAACTGAGAAATTAAAATTTCACACAAAATATTTTTCCATATCAGACATTCACAACATTATACTGGCTCTAGACAGGCAACCTGGGATAAGTTCATAACCTCCCCTTCAGAAATCTGAGCAGCCACTAAAATAAGCTAACATTAAAGTGCCATAACAATGACTCTGTGAAAGGAATTGCACAGGCACAAACAGTCATAACCCCATCTCATTGGGAATGACAGTTTCTATCTTTCAGAAACAGAAGATGTAATGCTGAAGTAACACCTGGGTATCCCAACCAACAGAAATAACATTGGAAGGGAAATGAGTCTTGAGAATAGGTGGTAAGTTATCCACGATGTGACACCAGCAGTTCTCAAGTATACAGCATGTATTTCCTTCACCTGCTCTGGAGATGCTTTACAAGGGCAAAAGCAAGTGATTGCCCAGTCCTTCCTTTTCTTCTGTCCATCCACAATTTGCACTGGATATGTGATGGCTGAATTTATGTGCTGGATTTCTTTGTGGTATTTTACATGGCTGTGCAAAAAGAYTATTGTTTTGTCTCCAAGATAATGTAACATCTTTAAGATAAAGCTATATTGTACATAAAAGCCTGCAGCTCCTTCACAGAACCATAGTAAATGTTTGATATTGCATATATTTACAATGTTGAATGTCAGTAAATCATATCATACTGAACACAGAAGATTTCTTTGGTGTCTTTTTATATAAAATGCCCATCTGGACTAAATCTAGTCTCCTATTCTTTCAACAAATATGACAAAATTCTGTGCTGGATGGTAAGACAAAAATACTTTTAATAGTAGTTATCAACACTAATAACAATCAAGAAGATACTCACTTTGCAGTACTGAACACATCTCTTGATTATTCCAGGGCTTGGCAAAAGAAACAGCTCTTTAGATGAAAACAGCAAATATCCAGGCTTSAGAAGATCATGGAAGGAAACATTTGCCTTAAGAAAGTAAAGTTTCAGTCCAGGTTTGAGTTCTTTAATGGATGCTAGACAAAAGTTCTTAAAATTCATACCTGCAAAAAAGTAGAATGAATTAACAAATGAATGAATGAATGAATGAGTTAATTAATTAAATGTACTAAATTAACTGCACAGGTGGGAAATAAAAGAGTCTTCTGAAGGAACAATGTGTTATGGCAAACAGTCTGTCATTCCTGCATCCAAATTAATAAACTCAAGTTTAAGGTCAAGGGTTTGGCCCTAATCTCCATAACTTGCCACAGAATTGGTCTGAACTAATAYAGGTACTGTTTTCAGCTCTGTACGTGTAACATAATAAAATCTGGGGAGATGGAGACATCCTGGTTAGACAAGAGTTTGAGACCAAAGGGCCTTGACAGTTTCCAAAGGGATCTGAAAAGAACATGAAATTTCTTTCTCTTGGGACACAAAAAGAAAGTGTTTTCTAAGTTCAAATTTCACCCTGACCTRCCCAAAGGTACAAAACCAGACACTAACACAGGTACCCGGGTTTGTTTTACCAACATACCAACACAAATGACTCACATCTTTCACTTTTTTTTTTTTTTTTCTTGAGCCCCCATTTCCCTGCCTACACAGATATTTCTGCAAGATTACCACCGACTGTATTGGGAAACAGACACAAAAGGACAGGAATGCAGCTAAGCATCTGATTTCCATCATTCCTTCATTTCAAGGCTTGTTTTGTTGGATGAAAATATTTTTGTTGGATGAAAATATTACAGATGACAAAGGAACTAAGAATCTCTAAACAAGAAATCTCTAAAGATGGAAGCACAATGAAGGAGCAGGAGGAAATCAAAGGCTGTCATATGAGTCAGGTAATGAGAATAATTCAAGGTTATTATTTCTGCTGCTTCTCTAAAAACATCCACCAAATATTAGAGTGATTATTTATAATTTTCATTATATTGATGCTATAGCTAAAATCAAAGTCTTTTTGTGATGAGTACTTTTGAGCAAATAAGTCAGATTCATCTCTCTCAGTTTAGGAAGTCTGAAGTCATCTGATCTATTTTAACAAGCCATTTTAGGATGAAAAGAGCAGCCCTGAGGAACAAGCAAAAGTGCTTATATCTCTCCTTTACTTATAAAAGGAGTTTAGAATGACTAGTTCGTACTGAAATGTCTAACTTAGGAGTCTTAACCTAAGTGAGATGAATCCTTTCTATTCTTTCCAACTAAGTTTATCACCCTAAAAAATAGTCACCACATCTAAGATGGTTGCCTAGATTCTCTCCATAAAAAATGGAGAAAAATAAATACCTCTTCAGGGAAATTCTTTCCACATTACTTGGACATTTTTCTTTTGAGAGGACAGCCCCTCCTCCAGAAGGGAAGCTGGCTGGCCAAGGGCCTTCTCTCACTTGTAGGTGAAATGAGTGACACAGAACGGTGCTGTGCTGAAAACATAGTGTCTTTTGAAAAGACATTAGATTTTTATATATAAAATAACAAAGTCTAGGATGTTTACTGTTGCCTCAGTTGAGGATGGATTTCACACTAATGGCTGGTTATAAGACAGATAGGGAAACATAAAGTAAAAGTGAAAGAACAATAAAAGTGAGTGAGAGAGAAAATATAAAAAATAACTTCTGCAAGCCCCGTGAGAAATAAACACATTTACAACTACCTTATGCACAGTTAAATTGAGACACAAATAAGTTTAGTTCCAAATAGTAAGCCAGAGCAAGAGGTACAATACCAGGGAAACACTTCCCAGAAATTGGGAAACAGCTGCATGCTGGCTATGGAGAGAACTCCATCTTGTAAGAGATACAGGCCACAGGAATTAGTACTAGAAAATGTCTGAATGTAAAAATAGTCAGGAAAAGAAATATCATCCACAATAAGATTCCTGACTGATTGAAATCAGCAAATGGATTCTCAGTTTAGCTATCCAAATAAGCACAAATTCCAGTCCCCAACCGGATCTAACTTTAATGTAATTCACTTTAGTATATATATATATTTACTTCAAGTAGTTGAGAATTGGATTATATTCCTATTTTTTTTTTTTTTAATTTCGCCCTATTTCCCCTTCTTCAAATCATTCTAGCCAGCTGCTCACTAAAATCCAAACAAAATAGCTGTTGCTCCATTCTCATGGGGAGACATGTTGGGCTTTTAGGAGTTAAAAACTGAACTACTTGGGTAAATATGGTACTGCCTTTGCTTTTGCTAGAGCATGAAAAAGAGATGTGTGCTGCATTTTCCCCCCATAACTATATGTGTGTTAGCTGCCTTTTTTTTTTCTTTTCTTTTTTTTTTAATAATTCAAACAAATTATGGTATGACAGAAAGACATGACTTGAAACCAGCAAGACTCACCCCACAGGAGTTTTAGATACTGCATTACGGATGAAAAACTTGGTTGATGACAGTCACTCCCACAAATTATGCATCCAGCATGTACACACGTGCTTGTGAAAACACACACAATGCCAGCCACCAACAAGGAGGAGGCATGGTTGTGTTGCAGTTCATCTTCTCAAATTAAAAAACAAACAAACAAACAAACAACAACAACAACAAACCACAAAAAACCCCAAAACAAACAAACAAAAACAAAAAACCCCACCACTTGAAACAGTTTTATTCTTGTGTCTTTCACACTGTTTCCATACATCTGCTGAAATGATTGATACAGTAATGCTGTAAAGTAATTCACATTCCTACCATTCAATTTTGGTAATCATTTGATAAATCTCCTGGAAAATATAGCTACATCCTAAAAGTGGTATTGGCCTAAAAATACCTCTAATATTTTCTCTCTCCTTTTTTTTTTTTTTTTTAAATTTCTTTACTAAGTGAGTATATATTTAAGCATGTGGAATCTTTTAGTCGTGTGTTTTGTGCTGTGTTCTGTGCTGTGTTTTGTGGGATTTGAATTATAATGCTTGCTTATTATGAACACAGAACATTTATCTGTACTTCAATGCTTGATTCAATAAATAGAACTGATGGGTTTTGGTTGTCTTTTTTCTAACTAATGTAATCACCTTACCCCAAGAGCTGGGTCTCACAGTCATGAACAAACAGGGAAAAATACCCCAAACCCACTACCCTCCAAGTACTGAAAACTTGGAATAAAATGCAGCCATTTGGAAACAGGTTCTCAGCAAAGTCAGTGCAATGTTTGTCTACAGGAGAAGGTAAGGTCAGCTCTGTAGGCTTCTCGGAACAGATCTCCCATCAGACTAAACAGATACAGCTACTCAAAGTCAATGTACACCAATGCACTTTATTTTTGCATTATCTATCTTTGTATTGCAGTGCAAAACAGCAGGAGTCACCTTATAGAGGCTTTTGTGTRTTTTCAGCTCAATGCCAAGTGCCTTTGGAGGTCTGAAAGGACAGCCCACTACCACAGGTCATTTGTGCTTCTTTCTGTATCAGCAAAAAATTCCAACACACAATTTTCTGTTGTGCACACAAAAAATCATAAAAAAAAGAGAGAGAGCAATTTTCCTTTCTCTGCTACATAAGGTAATATTCCTAAGATCAAGGACTCTAGAGTTGGTTGGAAAAAGAAAGGAAGGATCTTCCAATCTTTCCAAGTCTGACCGTTGTGCTAGGACATAATGTGAACAGATAAAGCTGAACACTTTCTTGGAGTTATTTCCAATGTAAGTAGCTGTATATTTAAGGCAATTTTCACTTAATGTTTTTACTTTCCTTTTTTCCTTACCTCTAATAGAACCAGGTTTGTTTTACTTAGCCTTTAACAGGGTATTAAAGAGCATCACACTTTCTCTGTCTTTCCTACCCCTCCTTCATATTTCAATTTTATCCTCTTCAGCCTCCAATTTTTTTTTCTTTTCTCTTTGTTCCCTTCCCCCTTTCTTCTTCATTTTCTGTTTTCAAATTAATTTTCCCTTCCCCTCTAAACCTGGACTTTTAAAATAATTACTGGACTGCAACACTTATATCATAACAAGTTGTCCTTGAATATTCTATACTGTTCTTAGACCTTTACATAACACTCTGGCTTCCCAAAAGCAGTTCATCTTCCCAAAAGCAGCTTGCTGAAAAAGGAAGGGTTTTAAAATAGGCTACACATCCACAAGGAATCAACATGTATTATACTGGTACTTCCTTCCTTTTTTATATCAAAGTTAAAATAAAAACGTGTAGATTTGTTGTTAAGTATTTCTCTACTGTTTTAAGATCTGTGAAAAATGCTCTTTCTCTAAGAAAAGTTGAAGGCCAAACCTTGGGATACAGGTTGGTTCCTCAAGTATCTCATCTCTTGTCAATAGAGAATGGATTATATGTGTGATTAAGAACATACACAGGCAAGTTGATTACTCTTTCATGGCTTTTTTTAGCAACATTACTTTGAGTAGCCTAAAAACTTGTATAAAGAACAGACTTTGCTCCTGCCATGAAGAGAGAATAAGGGAATTACTTAAGGCCCTCTGAACACTGAACACAGCCTAGGCAGATTAAAAGATGAGATCATAAACCTGTTTAAACCTCTGTAAGTAGAAATGAAGGATACTGAATAAAATTAAGCCACATTTCATAAAATATTGCAAAATCAAATAGATTGTGTGTGGTTGTACACAGTGTTACAAATACAGAAATATCTCCATGATTAAAATGTCAGACAATTTTGTCCCAGGGACATCTGAATTTTGAGGGCATAAACCTCAAACGGGATCTAAGTATTATTAGTAACCTAATCATTCTTTTAGTCTAGTTATAAATTAAAAGTAAACTTGGACCCAGAACTGTTCTCCCACTTTTAAGATCATAAGAAAATGTCCCAATGAGTGCACTTGGTGATTTCAGAATAGCTTTAAGAGTATTTAAAATTTTGAAACTCTGAGTTTAATGAGTATTATTTTATTGGGCTATATTTGACAGATTTGGCAAAGATATTGATCTTTGAAAAATATTGATCTCATCTCTAAACCTCTGGGTTTTTATCTACAGGTACATCCACTAACATTTGCAAATCAAAGTGTAAGCAAAGAAGGGAAGATAAAGTTTGAAAAGAGACTGGAAAGAAGAGCAAAACACCAAACTTTACTGCATAAACATGCAGGTTATTTGTAATCTTTTATCTATAAAGAGCTATTTCAATTCTATCMTTAAAATCAAGGATCTGAGTTTTTCTTGATTTACTCCCAGCTGTATTAGCCCTGTGGAGAGACTGCCTTCAATGTGATTATGTCATGGTCTATGGTGACCTGAAAGTTATTTGTAGTGGAGAAAACCTGTATTTGTGCATCACTGTGTTTTTCTTTTGGTTTCTACACCCTCAATCTACATTTTACTGTCCCTCAATTCACCTCAAGTGAAAAACAAAGTCCTGCCCCTCTTAAAACTGAAGTGAGAAATATGAAAAAATAGTCCCTTTAAATAAAAACAGGTCTCATTCACTTATGAAAAAAAAAAATAGTGAAGACTTCCAATGATCTTTCTAGCAATTTTTTTTGTTTAAATATATATGTAAATTCATCGGTATAATAAACCATAGGTCCAGCAATCAGACTTTGCCTTCCTGCTGTCACCAGATTAAGGAGTCTTTTTAAGGGATGAAATGTAGATCCAAGTGTCAGAAAATGCATATTATAATATCATTCTTCAGCGTACATTCCACAAGTAATCATTTCTAGTTATATGCTGCTTCCTATTTTGACCACAGAACAAACATCAAGCAGTTACAGTCATGTTATTAGACCCCTGAGACTGGAATTCTACATTGCTGTGAGACCCAATGTTTTGTGATAGKATTCTTTTTACAGAATCACAGAATCACAGAATGGCCTGGTTCAGAGGGGACCTTATGGAACACCTCTAGACCAAGCTGCGCATGATTCTATCCTTGAACACTTCCAGAGATGGGGCATCCACAGCTTCTCTGGGCAACTTGTGCCTCRCCACCCTCACAGTAAAGACTTTTTTTCCCCCCAATATTCARTCTAAACTGACTCTTTTTCAGCTTGTAGCAATGTTCCCTTGTTCTGTCACTCCAGCCTCTTGTAAATAATCTGTCTTCATCTTTCTTGTAGGCTCTGCTCAGGTACTGGAGAGAGCTATCCATGAATCTGTGTCTCAAAAAATTCTTCACGAATTGCAGTTTTAAATAAAGCCTTCATGATTTTTTTCAGAGCAGGAAAATCACTCTTTCAGGTGTCCATGGCTAGACTATACTAACTTTTTTTTTCCTATTTCTTTTTTTTCCTTTTTTTTCTTTTTTTTCTTCCTTTTTTCCCTTTTTTTCTTTTTTTTCCTTTTTTTTCCCCCCAGATATCCGCTGCCTTTCTGTCAAATTCTATTTAGATTTCCAAATTACAATTTATATCTTTAAATATCTTTATCTTTATTATTTCTTTTTTATCTATTTAAATTTCTGGCGGAAAAAAAWTTCCATCATCAAGAAAGTGTTGCTTTTCCCAATTGCGTTTAAAAGTTTATTAAGAGGCATTGCTTTGCCCAAAAAAAATTCACTAATTTACATCATGAGACTATCACTTTTAGTGCAGTATGACTCTTATTGCCTTATCTTCCT
>QVAJ01000103.1:280593-292434 GCA_003546035.1 Mixornis gularis | reverse complement strand
ATCAGGCTGAATACTCCAAATGTTGGATTTGGAAATCATGACCATGAAAATTCATCAAAAGCCTTTACTGGATTCTTTCAGGTCACACTATTAACAGATTTGGGCCTGAGTTCCTTAAATATATACAGAAATGCTCTTAGGAGATGACATTTTTTGCAGTTAAACATCTTCAATCACCACCAGGATTTATCATGCCCTACTATCATGTCTCTTGCTGCCATCAAGAAAGAAATGGGTGGAGAAARAGATTTCATTATGGTTAGTTTATCTCCACAGGCAGGATGCTTCTGAGAACAGAAGAGAAAGTGTGCTCCATCTCAGTAGGGACCTGATAAAATCCTTGTCATCYGTGGTTTTCCTTTCAGAACTTTTTCTTATTTCAGAACATTTAATCTAAATCATTATTCTTTRGGCAGTCCTGTGTGAATCACAATCTGTTCTGATACCACTATCAGTGGAAGTAGTGCTGTCAACATTTATGTCAATGCTGAGGTTATAATTTCTTGACAGTAATGTTCCTCACTTGATATAACACTCTGCTCAACCTGGAGGAAACTCCTACTTGGTGCTCATTCACTAAGAGTCCTTTGCTACCCAGGCACATGGCAGGTTGAGAAGACACAGTGCCATCCAAGCCATATTTATTTGTTCAGGTAACAGCTCTTATGATTATTTGGAAGAACAGTGATACTCCCAAAAGTGTAAGAGGGTAAAATACCAGGAGGTGGGCGGGTTTGGAGGAGGAGAGAGGGATGGGATCGCTCTGTCATCAAATCTCCAGTTTGAATTTTTAGGCAAATGTGCACTTCAGGTTCAGTCTATGGAGTCATCTCTGTGTGTCTCATAAGTAAAAGATAATTTCCCTACATTTTAAAGCAAATCAAAATACTTCCGTAACAAAACAAACAAACACAAGTCTAAACACAAAAAATAACTGCCCCCAAAATTATTGCTCAGGAACACTGACAATGGACTATTTTCTTATCTTCCATATGTTTGGGTTTTTTTCCCTTTAAGTGCAGGAACAAGAAATTCATATGTATATTTGCCAGTTTCACGTAAATTTTTAATATAAATGGACTGTGAAATGCCTGATATGAAACACAGAGAGAAACAAATGCAGAAAAGAGCTACTTAGAAGGTCAAGGGAATGGAGAAATTTTTTAGCAATCTAGAAATCTTGGTTTGTTGAGACTCTCAAAATGAAAGAGACACAGAGGATTTGATTGCTGTCTAAAATAACATCAGGGAAGTTTTAATGGTAACATGAGAGAAGGAATTGACCTATTATAGCTAACAGGCAATGTTTGCAAAAGACAAAACGGGTATAAAGTGCTGAAAATAAATTTAAACTAGAAAGCTGAAGAGCATTCTCACTTATTAGAGAAACTGTGYTCTGTACAAATCCACCAACCAAAAACCTGGGAGGAAAAAATCCTGCTCTTTTTTCATATGGAAAGTGAAAAACCTCATACTGCATGATACTTGTCATAGCAGAGCATTTTTAGGACCTCTCCTCTCCTCCCATTTCTAACATTACTTGAAAAATAAGAAAATACACTGGTTTGTTTAATCATCTGTGTTTCAAAAATCATATTTGCCACAGAAAGTAAATTGAATATACAGTTAAATCACACAACACTCCTTCAAAAGGTTTAGTATTCCTGTGGGTGGCATGGACTTCTGGCCTCGTACAAGAACAAATCAAACACAGATCTAAAGGCAAGAGATGTGATTGCAGAGACAGAATATATTCTATAGCAGCTCAAATTCAGTAATTTGCACTGATTGGTTCTAGTTTAGAAGTCTGGGGGATTTTTTTTTTAAATCAGGCAAAATCAGGGTAAAGTGAATAAACATTATCTTTTACGCTACRCTGAGCAATAAAGTTATGTAAGGAATATCAGAAGAAAATTAYATAAATTATGAAAGTGTCTACATAATAGCTAAAAGACAAACTACTTCATCTGAACTCGCCCTTTCTTCAACCAAATAACATCCCTCTACTTGCTGTACACAAATTCTAAAAAGACAGCTGTTARAATCTGGAAATAATCCCCAGACTGCCTTCATATCCTAGAAGCTCATTATTAGTTTAATAACCTCCACTTTTGAGGGTCAAATTGGAGCCCCTACTAGAGCACTAGAGCAAACAACCTCTCAGACAGATAACCGATATWGGAAGTGTCACTAGCCCTCAGCTTCAGGAAGAGCTGCTCTCYTGCACATATCAGTAAATCTTGAAACACATCCTAATCTAAATCCTAAAATGGTGGCAAAATTTTCCAGGTGGGTTTATGGAATATTCACGTCACCTTTGCATACAGATACCTTAAAGGAGAAAAACAAAACCAAAAACAACCCAAAACAAAACAAAACAAACAAAACCAAAAAACCCACAAAACAAACAAACAAAAAAMCAACAAAAAACACAGGCACCACGTAGAAAGCATTGACTATTAACTAATGCATATCATAATCTTAATTGAGTTTGGATAATTACAGATACYCATTTACTTCTCCTTTGCTCTAGTTAAAATGCTGCTGCAAATTTCACATGGATAAAGTGTTTACCCGTTTGATCGTAGGTCGTCAGTTTATGTCAGGCCACCAGTTTATTCCATAGTGGTCCATCAGTATTATGGAGCTCTCTGCTTCAGTAATCCTAAAGGCAGGAAAGGCAAATTTGTTCCAAACTTTGGCCACTCTTAGAAACATCTCCTCTCCCTGGAAAGTTATATTCTCTGGGAATACTGCATACCACTTTGCAGTGGCTGTGTTCCTCATACAGTATGATGAGACAAATTCTTCAGTTCTCTGGCTCGACTTGCCCTGTCTCTCAGGAGAATCAGTACTGGTTTGTCAATGACTGCAAGCTGTATCTTAGATACAATTTTTGCCAGCTGTCTGTATTTTAATATTACCTCAGAATGATGTTAGCATTTGCAACATTTGACCACATTGTTCCTGTCTAATATACCTATTTGTCTACATTACTGGGATTACACAGCAGGTGGCTACAGCCTCAATGAAGAATCAAGTTCAAATTGTTGCAAATAYGTCTGACAGTTTTTTTCCTTTTAAATTCTGAAAGGCTTTGGATTTGATAATGTTAGAACTCCAAGTATCTTCTTCTTCTGTGGTGCTTTTGACACTTTTTGTCACTCAATGCTCTTGATTTTGGTTTTTTTGGGTTATTGCTTGGGGGGTTGGGGGGTGTTAACATATATAAAATGGCATCCTAGGGAAAAAGGGGTCTTCCAATTGTGATTCTTGTATTTACATTTTCACCCAATTCCTCYATGTCCAGGGCAGTGATAGAATCACCATCCCTGGAAGTGTTAAAAAAAATGACTTATGTGTCACTTGAAGACATGATTTAGTGGTAAAGGCGGTAGTGGTGCTGGATTAACAGTTAGACTTGGTGATTTTAATGGTCTTCTCCAGACTTAATGATTCAATGTTTCTGTGAAAAGCTTTTGATTTGCTTCCCAGTTTCAAGTAAATTTGATAAGGAAAGTTAACCTTAAAACTTCATTCCTAGAATTTAACATGAAAGAAATATCTGGATTAAAAATAAAACCCAAAAAATCCTACAGAAATTACGCTGAATATGGCCTTAAATCTTTGTAGATAATAAAGAACCCTTAGAAAAGAAAGTTCTGTAAATCCCTCAGTTTGGGGGTAGTTCCTTCTGTGGTAAATTGCCTCTTAATAAATGAGCTTGGCCATACAGGATGCATTGTGTTACTGGATGACACTGCAGCTCCTCTTCTTTCTCTGGCTTCGTAACCTTAAGAAACACCTGATTCCAGGTGAGGCTGCTGGTGTCGAGTCACACCTGGCATGTGATGGCCATGGACCAAAACAAAGGCTCTGATTCTGTGCTAAAAATGAATGAAATACACTTCTCACTAGGAGAAAAGGAAAGTGAGACAGGAGGCAATTAGATGAGCCTCACTTCTCCACAGGAGAGACATGACACATTCCCCTTATGGTGGACACATCTCCTTTCCTTACCTGCAGACCCTTTGCCAAGACTAGTTTGTTTCCTTTCCACACACTACCTTTGAAATGGCTAAATTTTGTTGAAAAAATAACATTGGTTTTAATGTGRTAATCCTACATCTTGAATGACTTGTGGATATCTGAATTCTAAGCTTGGTATGATTAGTATTTATTTCATCTTTATATCTGTTAGCTCAAGCTAAAAATCGTCACAGCTCTAAGTTAGTGCTATGGTCTAATTTGATTGGGCAAGATAATATTAGTGAAATTCTCCCAGCAAATGTTGTGGGATTTTTACCATTATTAAGAGTGCTTAATTTCCAAAATTTCCACCCTCCAGACAAGTTCATATGGCCAGCTCTGTAACTACCCTCAAATCTCATTTCCATGTTTGTACATAACTTCATTGAGATGAAATAGTGGAGGTAAAGATCCTGAGGGATATAAGGAAAACCACTAGCAGAATAATGAGTGACTCCTGCCTTGTTCAGGGAAGTTGTGAGATCTCATGGGGTGTTTCCCTGAAGGGTCAAAGGATGTGGGATAGCTCATCAAGGACAAAAATAGAGTAAAAGAAATATTTGTCTCTTTTGTGAAGGATCTTGAGCAAATTTGGGAAGATTATTTGGTTCACTGAGTTCAAATAGGAAAAAATTAATAGGTAGACATTGATAACCACTGTGGGTCACCAGAAGAAGTACAGGGCGATGCAATTAGACAATTGAAAGTTTACTTGGAGTTAAAATTGGTAACGGATAAGAAAAGCACCAGAAAGACTTCCACTATCACATGAAATGTAAAACAAAGACTAAAGAAGATTTGTGTCCATTACTGAATGAAATCACTGACAAAGGATGTGGAAGAAGGTTCATGAGTTTTCCTTTGCTCAGTCTTCAGTAGCACAGTCTGCATTCCAACTTTCCCAGTCCCACACCTAGCAGGAGAGTTCAAAGCATTGCAACGCCATACACTATGCAGAAAGATCAAAGTGGGAGTCACTTAGGCAAATTCRGAATACAGATATATGTGGGAGCATATGAGACACAACCAGAGGTCCTGAGCATGGGGAGAATGACTCTGCAACACTTCACATCTCCCACAAAACATTCCTCAAAAGGCGCTGGCTCATAAAGTACAACTCATCACTAAAGGTATTAGCTTGCAGGCCACAAACATCTCTAAAAATTTTCCCCTCCCAAAACAAACTTCTATATGGAGAATGGGAGAATGGAATAGAATGTGCCCTGACAAAGCAAAGGAAGAAAACAAAGGGAATCATCAGTCCTTAGATCTTGCATTGGTATTACTGCAAGGAGGTTCAGGAGAGCTAGGGTCATGAGACAAAGAAAATGAAAGTAGGAAAAAATGTAGGAAAGAAGAAATGAAAGGAAGAGGAAAGAAGAAAGAGAAGAGGAAAAGAGATACAGGGCACCTGATCCATTTCCTTTTATATTTATTTTATATTTTATATATTATTTTATATTTTATATTATTTTATATTTTATATTACATGCAAGATGTGTTCTGGAAAGTCTCAGGAGCTGTCTGGGAATCTTCTGCAGAAGGGTGCTGGAATTTTCCTTGTGCCCATGGTCCTGGGATTGCCACCATGCAGGACCACAGCACCTCCACCAGCCAAGAGTGTCCGTAATGAGACCCCTCCACGTGAAAGACCAGAGCCCTRTTTGGAACATACATGTACATCAGACATGTGAGCTCACAGGAGCTCTGAACTAAATGCCAAGGGACAAAGCCTGTATGTCTGAGGAAGAGCAGCATTGTTGGGGCAGTAACAGCCTCTACCCAGTGCCACCAGAGTGGTCTCTGCTGCTGGCCCTAGCTGCTGCTCAGCCAGGGATGCAGATGTCCTAAAGGGGGAAAAAAAGCTACTTTTTAGGGTGTTGCCATCTTCTCATCAACTTTCAGGAACTGTTTAGCCTCAGGCTGGACCGGTGCTGTGATGGCCCTCAACACAAAGGCCCAGCAATTTGCTGAAGAGTGAAATGCAGGTGGGGGAATCCTGGTGATTTTCTTGATGCAATTTTTTTTCCTGACTTGTGTTTTCAAAACGTTACCAGAAAAGGACTATTCATTCCCATGAGCACCGTGGAAAAACCCCATCTGGAGAGCCCAGAATGTTGAAAGGATGGGGGACACCTTGTACAAGCCCCTGCTGAAAGGGGAGTTGTGCTGGTTTTGGCTGGGACAAAATGAGTTTTTTTCCCAGTGTCTGACGTGAGGCTGTGTTTTGGACTTGTGCTGAACACAGGGTTGGTAACACAGAGATGTTTTTGTTATTGCTGAACAGGGTTTTACAGACAAGGCCTTTTCTGCTTTTCACACTGCCACACTGGCGAGGGGGCTGAGAGTGCTTGGGAGGTTGGGAGGAGACACAGCTGGGACAGGGGACCTCAACTGAGCAATGGGATATCTCAGATCATATGATGTCATGCTCTGTACATRAGTTGGGGGAAAGAAGGAAGGGTGATGTTTGGAGTGATGGTGTTTTTCTTACCAAGTAACCACTATGCATGGTGGGTCCCTGCTCTCCTTGCGATGTCTGAACACCTGCCCATGGAAGAAGTGAATTAWTTCTTGTTTTGCTTAGTTTTCCCTATTAAGCTGTCTTTATCTCAACCCACAAGTTCTCCAGCTTTTACCTTCTGATTATCTCCCAGGKCCTGCTGGTGGGGGAGTAACTGAGTCTCTCCATAGGGTTGGGCTGCTGGCTGGGGTTTAAACCACTACAGATGGCCAGTGATCAATCGTTCTCAGTAAAKAAGTGTTTCCTAATTTCCAGTAGAGGCCTCCCATGTTCCAGTTTGTGCCCACTGGGACATTCCAAAGAGCCTGACTTCTTTGCATTGTCCTTTCAAATGTTTACATACATAGACACATTCTCCCTGAGCCTTCTTCTCTCCCTGAAATGGGCTTCCTGATGTCTAGGAATCATGAGTTTTCTTCTAAACTATTTCTCCAGCCTGTTGAGGTGCCTCTGGATGACAAATGGCGCACCAGCCAGCTCTTCCAGTTTTGTATAGTTGTTTCCCCATCATCTAGAAAAAGAATGACTATCTACGACCAGTGAGTGGATTTTAACAAGATTTTGTGTCACGGATTGCCACCTTCCTGGCCCTTCTCAGTCATTTCTCTCTCTCTCTCTCTCTCTCTCTCTCTCTCTCTCTCTCTCTGTTTATCTAGCCCATGCTTTACCACTTCCCCTGTGAGGATCCTGTGGTGACATTTTTCTGTGTCGTGGAAGTCAGGGTAGACATGTCCACTGCTCTTCTCTCACTGGCCACTTCATTTCACCATAGAAGTTTATCACATTGGTCAAGTATGGGTCCACCTTAGTGAACCCATGCTGCTGCTCTTGTTTTCTTTCTTGTCCTTCATTTGCCTGGAAATGCCTTCTAAGATTAACTAATCACTTTCCCAAGGAGTACAGACTGACCAGCCTGTAATTCCACAAGCCCTCCTTCTTATCCTTTTTGAAGATAGGAGTGACCTTTGCTTTCCTCCAGTCCTCAGGCACATCGTCTTGTCACCATAATTATTCAGCCACTGTCAGGAAACCTCACAATGGTATAATCCAAATCCCTCAGCTCTTTGGAGTATATAGTATCAGGGCCTTTAGATTTATGTTTGTCTAATTTGCTTAATTCTTTAMCCTGATCTTTTCTACTAAGGTTTTTTCCTTGCCCCAGACTCCTCTCATTATCATTTTTTCCTATGCTGCCTGTTGTTACTGTCCGTGAATGGTCTTTGGGTGCTAATTACATTCCTGTCCTTTCCATGAGTCTCACTAGACTGAATTCCACCCTCTGGAATTTTATGAGTTTGTCCTGAAATTAGAAACCTTTACTTGCTTATTGATCATGTAATTATGTAACTCTCCCTGTGGCTTCCATGATAGGCAGTTGGGACATCCTGGTTTGAAGGTATTTTCAGCCCATCTCACGTCTGAGAAATCTACAAATTTACTTCCAGTCACATGTACACCAATGTCTCCAGAGTGAGAGGGAAGCAGAGAACTGGAGACCTATTTCATTTAATGAAGACCATATCAGATATTTTCATGAGTAATTATATGTGGTCTTTCCCTTTAAAAAAAGTACCGTGGAATTCAAAAYCTCTAGATTGTCAAACACTGCAGTACTATTCTTGCCAATGAGTTTACTGTCATAAGCATTTGAAGAGAAAGTCCGTTCTAAAAGAATATTCATGAAAAACACTTTCTGAATATGTAATTGGAAGAAATGTCACAGCAATTGTTAGAGTTGCACTCACTAATTAGAGAAAGTACAAAATACCATGTGATTTATGTGTTCCATCAAAACTAAACTAGGATTTCTGATATTGTATATTCACAATGAATTTTGCTTGTGTTCAGTACACAGACCATGCTTCAATTGCAGAAATCACTCACTGAATCATCAAGATGGAACAGATGCAAGAAAATTGTGATCTTCTTGATGAGAAACAGTTAAAAAAAAAAAAGAAAAGCACTGGATCAATTATTCACTGCAAATTACACACTTGGCTACCATGATCATTATAACCCCTTCACATCTTGTTACTCTACACTCCATTATTTCTGCTTACCCCTATGGAGCCTGCCCTTTTACCTTTCTGACACTCCTCCCTCTTCTAGCTGTCAAACACACTATTTCAATCCCTGTTTAAAGGATTTGTTATTTTTCCTTTGTGTGCTGCCTGTATCCTGCCATCCCTATCTCTCCCCCTTGCAGCTCCATCAGAGTAGCGGCTTTCATGCCTAAGATGGTGGGGGAAATGCTGGTTTAAAGACCATCTGGCTTCTATTCACAGGGACACTATTGAAAACCAAACTGGTTTCTTAAAACTCCTACTGAAGTGTAGAAAAGTACTCTTTTCCCCCCTTCTGTTTTTAAGCTGAGGRATTTTTTATATTTTTCTTTCAACATCTTCAGGTTCTTGAAACTGCTGCTGTAATGCAGGAGCTCCGTATGGTTTCTATAATGAATAGCACAAATAATTTTTAACGAATCCTTCCTTTATCAGCAGAGCTCAGCACAAGAAAGGATTATGCATGGTGAATTTGATATAGAGGACGCAAAGGTATTGGCTTATGGGACAGTTGTTAATTGTTGGGGCTTATTAATGATATTTCTTCAATTTACCATTCAGCTGTCAAGAGTGTCTGTCAGTCTTGTATAAAGAATCTACATATTATTCCCTCTGTCACTGTGAGGTGTGGCAGTATCATTCTTTCTGTTTAACATTTAATCAACAAATTCAAGTGATTTGGCCAAAGCTGGTCAGGTAGAAAATCTGTGATCAAAATAAAAACCAAAAAGACTTTCAATCTATGCCAACACCTTAAGCACCACATGCCTTGTCTTCACAAAGCACAGAAGAGCTTACTCTACTGCAGTACTCTAGCTTTCATATCTCAAGCTGCTTCATGCTCTAAAGCATAAATTTGTTTTTTTTAATAATTCCTGTCACTGGAGAGGAGGCAGAGGCAAAGACATTTAAAATGTTTGTGTTGAACCCTGAAAAAATGTCAGCTTTAGCTTTGATGGCATTCTGCTTATTTTCCAGTAAAATAAATCTATATAAATTCTATCTATTACTTAAAACTAGATTTGGGCCTATTTCATCAAAATATGTTTTAGATATTTCTTATGGCCTATGGAAGAGTCTGAAGCATTGTTTCAGGGCACAGCAGTGGTGGAGCATTGAGTTCCACCTCCAAACCAAATGGGTTCTTTTGGTGTCCAGATCAGAGAGGACTAGTTTACAATACTGAGCAGCCTCATCTCAGGAACAAGATCCCATGCGAGGATGGTCAGAATGGCTTGTGCAGGGAATGCAACCAAAGGAATCCTCCATTTTTTCTTGACCAGTGATCAACTCAGGACGTACTGAAGGTGTTTAATCCAGATACTGACTGGATATGCTGTGTGATACTGTGAGATTACATAACCAGCTACCTGCAAGGGAGTGATGAATTCCAGTCTGAAGAGAGAAGATGCAACATGCTCTGTTGAAATAAAACAGTGAAGTAACAATGTTATGTGGCAAATGTGGCAGTGATTTAACAAAATCACAGACAGGTACACTGGATTATTTACTGCACAGGGAACAGGATCACAYAGAACTGTCAGAGTGACGTTCCTGTTGGGCCATGAGGCTCAGAAAGAACCTTCTCAAAGAAGACTTTAGGTGCACCTGTACCCACTTTGAATCCCAGACTTGATAAAAAGTTTACTTCTAAGGGTTCATATATGCAGTCAACTCTTTATATTCCTTAACCTGATATTTCAAAGTATTGCATGCCATTAATCTCTTACCAGGGGTCAGTTTCAGCAAGGACTCTCAGCCTCAAGAATAGCATTGAAAGGCATCCCTGGACAACAGGAGAGCCCACAGCAGGGCAGGAGAGCTCAGTGGTTCYCAGGATGCCCACTCCTTATGGAGTAAAGTGATGGAATTATGTTTGCATAACAGCAAACTGYGTCACTGTTCAGGACAGCTTTTGGCTACCATGTTTCCAGTCCAGTTATCAATCTGTCTCCAGCCATCACAGCCCCCATGGGTGGTCATGGTTTAAAGGGTTGTGGGAAGAACACCTTCACACCACTTTCAAGCTTAAAAAGATGGAATAACTTGTGGTTTTTATTTATCCAGTCTTCTCAGTCTGGACACTCAAACTGGMTCATTTCTGTACAGGGAACAAGTCTGAATGTAGATATGAAAACAGAAACTGTTGTGATCCTGCATGGAAAGAGTGGGAGTRGAAGTAGACAATAATATGGTGGCAGCAGAAAAGCATCAAGAACCTTACTTTGGATTTTCCTTTGCTTGAAGTTAAGCTCATTATGCCTGCAACTTAGTCTGATTTCATTGGCTTCAGATAGAAAAAAAATTGGTGCCTGTTTCCTCTAACCTATTCTAACCTGCCAGTACAGGTAAACCTGTCTTACTTCCTGAAAGCAATAGAAGTAATAGGACTTACAGGATTATTTGCATTAAATAGAAATTATGTATATTGTGTAGTTTCTTAATTTTAATAGAAAATGTAAAAGACACAATCAAGCAAATCACACATGTACTTTTTAGAATTAGATTCAGTAAAGTCTGTGACAGCATGTCAAATTTAACTATAAGAGCCACTTTAAAATCATTGTAGGATGGTTGTCTAAAATGATAGCCTCACAGCTCCAAGGTTTTGTCATCTTTCTGAAAAAAAATTCTACAGAAATCATTAATTCTGTATCAAGTATTTTGGAGAATTAAGATGTTCTACAATCTTTTGTGAGTTCTGTTTTTCTTCTATAAGAGAAATTCGTTGTGAAAGGACTCTGTTTTCAGACSACTCTAACGTCTCAAAAAGCACTTCTCCACAATTTTTCCTATTAATTAACCCTGCTGATCTATATACAAGGCATTCAAAAYCTCCATTGACAGAAGATAGCTGATTTTAAAGTGAACTGAGCCCACTTCCAAAATTTACTATTAAATTACAGCCCTTGCTGTCTGAACAATGAGATGAATATCTAAATTGCTCCATMTAAGATGTCTACTAGAAAAAAAATGTTTTTAAGATTTTTTAAAAGTGTTTTTTTTCATAAGAATACCCAGAAAAATCTCTCTGAATCTGCCATGTGGCGCAAAGGCAAACACCAAACACTGCACTTTGTAGGCGTAGTGCAAGCTACAGCCATGAAGCTTATCCAATACAGAGGCAGAAGAGAAGATTCTTTGTTTACTCAGTCCCAAGGCAAAAACATCAGCTGATTCAAAGGGCAACATATCAATGTAAGGAGAGGGAGAGTGAGAGGGAAG
>QVAJ01000103.1:257257-267842 GCA_003546035.1 Mixornis gularis | reverse complement strand
AAAAAAAAGAAAAAGGAAAAAGGAAAAAGAAGAAAAAGAAAAAAGAAAAAAGAAAAAGAAAAAAGAAAAAAGAAAACAAAAGAAAAAGGAAAATAAAAAGAAAAACAAAAAGAAAATGAAACAGAAAAGGAAAGGGAAAAAAGAAAAAAGAAAAAGGAAAATAAAAGAAACTGTTGAAAAATTACCTTTCCAACAGAAAAGGAGTTGAAGGTACAAGAGAAATGAAGCTCTGATAAAGTTTTGCTGCCTGAAGCTGTATCTCATCTGAGGACAGGACTGGCCTATTGTTTAGGAATTATACAATTACTTTTCTTCAGGAATTTTAAAGACACAGTTAATTTGTACTCTCGTTTGAAAAACTGTCCGTCTTTTTTTTTTTTTTTTTTTTTTTTTTTAAGCAACTTCAAATGATATGTATTAAACTCTGATGAAATAGCATGGAAGACGCATTGATTCCAGTGCAGGGGTGTCACCATGGATGCAGTTGCGTGGTAGAGAACCTAAAACTTCAAGCTGCTGGTTATATTCTTTCTACTTGGCCATTCTAACACAGAAATATATCCACACAAACTGAAGAGACACTTCCGTACAAACACCATGATGGTTTAGGACTGTGTGTGAAAATCAGAAGTCAGTCTGTATCCCTGGAGCATGTGAGCCTTACTCATACTGAAACTCACAGCTGTGTCTCATTGAAGTACCTGATTTGTCTGTCTTTCCAGTTCCTAAGACACCTGTCCCCTAGTTCCTAGACACCAGGTACAAGGATTAGCACAGCATAAGTGCTGTTCAAAGAGACAGCAAGTGCTCTCTTTTGTGAGTCACTTGCATGCCTGTGTTCCTCACGGCTGTCTTTGCTGCTTCCCTTTCTCCTACATGATGCAGCCAGAAAAGCAGGGTACAAGTAAACACTTTATCTTAAGGTCCCTTGCACAAGCATAATGGAGAGAGCCTTGTTGAAACAACGAGAAGAAGCAATGAGAAGAGCTTTTTTTTTCGTTGTTGGGGTTTTTTCTCCCCTCAGCTCTAATTGTTACTGGTTTGAATTTGCATGCAGAATCATGATGTTGTTCATGTTTTTTGTACATTTCTTTTCCCCTCCCAGATGATTTACAGACATAAGTCTGGAAGAAGTCTGGTTAGTATCCTGTGCATGTCTGATCCTAAACAGAAAGATGGAATAATTTGCAGTGTCCACTTGCGCTTGATCAAATGATTACTGTCTTTCCATCTGGTTGTAAAACATTCCCACCTTTCACTATTTCGTCTAAATTTCTGCCGTTCCAGTCAAGCTGGAATTTGTTACTGCCCACTTACCCTGATTTACTTCTGAAATTATTTGCATGGCTTCTGTCACTGTTATTTGCATATTTTTATTATGAATAGTGGTATTTGGGGGCAGATTTGATTTATGAGGGTTTGGCATGCTATGCCCCGTTATTTAGTTTTCATTTCTGATTTGCACAAAGGGAATGAGAGAAGGTAATTCTTTTTCTCTTGTTGCAGAATATGTGCAGGACCAATAACACTTGAATAAGAAATTATTGTATTTTGTTTTATTTTGGTTTTAGGGTTAAATTCTCAAATGTAAACAATTATATATCTTGTCAAGTCTTTATAGCAAATCAAAATTATTCTTTCCTATATTCAGCTCAGCTCAAAATCAGTATAGAAACTTTAAGAGAAAAATGTAATCACTAAAATAAAYGCAAGGAAGGCAGGAAAACAGCACCAACAGAAAAAAATTCTTTTCTTTCTGCTGTAGTATCTTCATCCTTATCAAAAATAAGACATATATATTCTTCAATAAAGACTATGAAATACTGTTTGACGTTCCTCTTGCTTTCTCTCATGTACCTTTTTTGTATGTTAAAACACATTTTCACTCACAGAAAAATGAGGCAGTAATTCTTTCCTCTTATATTTTTGTATAATTTTGTATTAAATAATGTTCTATTTGTCCACATATTTTTGAGGTAGAGGGGCAAAAGATATCTATATTTTACTTCTCCTCTTTGATGTCAACTTTTAAAGTTTTCTTTCACTGACCAGAAAACAAGGAAAAAAACCAAACCAAAACCAAACCAAACAAAAAAAAAACCAGAAACAAAACCAAATAAACGAACAAAAAACTCCACAGAAAAATGTTGAAATTTCTTGAAACAGAGCTGTCCTTCACAGTCCAACTTTTTTGACTCGGGTGCTGGTTTTGAGACCAGACACTTCTGGTAACAGAGGTGAAATGACACAACACAGAGTGGTTACTGTTTCACGACTGCTCCTTTCTACAAAGTTTTATCTCAAACACATGAAGGGTTATCATCTGAGATGTACACTCACACCAACTCCTATCTAGTGACAGAAACAGTCTGAATTGACACTTTTAAAACAGTGCTAATTTTTCATGTGTATGTGTGGGTAGAATCCACATAATTTAAATGTAGCCACCTCAAAGTTTGGTCTCTTACAAAAAACACAGTATTGTAAGGAATTGGAATGGAAGGAGGAGTATTTCTGGAAAGTAAGTAATATCAGTTATAGAGAAATATCTCAGTCTGATTGTAAGTCTGACTATTTTTAAGCAAGCACAGGGAACTATTTCCAGAGGAAAGCTGTAATTAATAGTCCAGCCTCTATTAAATTAGGTAGAATAGAGAGTATTCTGTGTAGGTTACTGTAATCACTTGATGTAAAAATATAGCTACTTCAATAAGCTTTATTTAGGTTGAATTGCAGTAGCACTAATACTACAAAACTTTGTGGAAAATACTTGGCTTTTCCTTGCTGTACAGTCAAAGAATTAACAATTCCTGGGAAACTGCTCCTTGTCCTCTGTAAACCAACATCTTGTTGAAGTAAAATGATATTATTACAGTTTGTATGTGGGGATGGAGTACACACATCCCATATTCCTCAGTGAACTTGTAGCTGGTTCCTTAGATATCAGTATTATGCTGAATACAGTGAAGTCTGCCTTTTTAGAAATCACCTTTCCCATGGTGTATAGAGAACCCTGCCATCCTGCAGACCACAATGCGCATGATCCAGGATGAAGGGCAGTACACTTTCAGCCCAAGTTTTTTTGTTCTCTCCTCTTCCTGCTCTCATTCCCTCATTTGAGATAGAATTTGRTCTCAGAGAAAGGATTCTAGAGAGTTTCCCAGAGATATGTATTTCTAATGAAAGTTTTAGTCAAGGTTTCCTCCCACTAGAGAAAGTGGAACATGGTGCCCCACATGTACCATGGGAATGAATGAGTCTTGTTCCTCCGAGACAATGTGCTTCTGGCACTTAGGTCACTTCTGGAGACTAAATAGGGATACTGGCAATGATGTTATTTGACACAACTTGTGCTTCCATGTAGCTCATTTTAGAATGCCACTGTAAAAATTCCTCATTCTCGTTAGTTGGTTGCTATGTCATTAACTCATTATAGAGCCCCCATAATGTCCCATTATACTGCACTTCCAAGGTTTTGGCTGCTAATTAAGCATGGAACATTCTCGATTGTCACAGGTCTGAAATTAAAGGAAGGAAAACTTACATTATGAATAATACTGTTAAATAATAATAGTAATAATAATAGGATTAATGGACACCCAACTATGTACATAATTAGCCTAATTCCAATGAGAGGGTGATGGTGAATGTTTTATCAGTGTCACCAAGCCCCTGTAGTATAATTACAGACCTATTTTTTCAATGCCTAGTGTGTGTTATTCATTATATTATGTGAAGAATTGAGCCTCTGTTAAAAAAAAAAAAATACAGGGCTGACAGCTTAAAACTGTTTCAGAAGTGTTCTTTATGATTTGTTTGTTGAGAAAGTTTTAAGTAATTTTCATTGCCTTGTTTCTGTTCTCATTTTTGATCAGTAATTATAATGTTAGTATAACCTCTAATTTCATGAACAAAATAAGCTACAATAATAAAAGTACAGGTCTCCAAACTGAAGAGGAAAAAAGGGCCTACTCACTTCCAAAAGTAAAGATTTCTAAAGTAGAGGTGATTATGTTATTTCCTGGATAATTCAAGTATATGTTAAGCAAGACTTCCAACCCTCCATCCACTTCTAGCTACTGGGCAGACTCACTCAATGAAGGTCTTGTCATGCAGGTCAGCTATATGTTTAAATAGAATAAAATCCACTCACACTACTTGTTTGTATTTAAAGCCATTTCCAACACATCTTATCTAATTTTTAAAGGAGAAAAAATTAYTTATATTCCTATAATATCAGTTAATAATATGTATTTGATCTTTTCTCTTTTATATCTTTATTCCATTAGGACCTTATATAATTGAGCATTGAGTAAATTTGGATCAGTAACTGACTGCATGTCACCAGACATGACTGTCGAAGCTTAGACATCTCCTTTTTCCCTTTTTTTGACAACCTGCAAAAAGTCATGCTGAGCAGCAGCCTCAGGAACACAATTTTGGTTGCAAAGGACCTTTGGAGGTCATCTGATTCAATTTGCATTCTGAAAGATGGCTAATTTGGATCAGGTTATTACATGGAATAATGGATCTATTTTACATGGAATTTTCACTGAATCCTAGTAATGAAAAGGGGAAAGCATCCTAAAATATCAGGAATTTTAGCAGGAGCTCAGTGGAAAAGGGTGTTCCAATCCACAAAATAGATTATTTTTTCAAAACATATTGTTCTCATGCAGCTCCTTCCGTTCCTTACTGGAGTAGCACATGAAAGTAGTCAAGCTGACTTCTGTTGTGAAGAATTCAAGTACAAGATATTTTTCTAGAGAGTACCTGTTGAAAAAAAAAGAATATTTCTAAATTTAAAACTGAGAAAAATACTCCTTAACATTAACAAATTGCAAGGGGTTTTGACATCCTGAAATATTGACAAAGCATTAATTTGAATTTAGATGAGTAACAGCATAAAGAATCTTGTCTCTCAAGGATTGTGTGGTTGCTTTTTTCTTTTTATTTTGACAAGAATGTAGATTTAAGACTAACAAAATCTTTGAAAGTTGCAGTGAAACAATCCCAAAACTTCACATCTGAAACTATTGGTCTGGATGACTCTGCACTTTCTTGACAAATCCAACTCTTTCCACAATGCCCTCTCTTCCCTTTAAAATAAATAAAACATAACCATGACATTTCAAAATATTCCCAGGAAACTTTCCTCTTTCTTCTCTACAATGTCTTGGATGAGGGTCAAATCTAGACAGAAAAGACAGTACACAAAGTTTAGTGTGAATAACCTTATTTACTCTCTGAAGCCTTAGAGTAGTTATCAGCTATTTGTCTGGATTTTGTTCCAAATCATGCTATTTACTAATTGGAAATTGTTTTTGGGAGTGTATGTCAGTGTGGCTAAAGAGTGTCTGTAGAAGGTCTTGTGTTGCAGGGCAGTAACTTGGAGAACATGCCATGACTGCAACGGTTTTGTGAAAGCTGGAACTGTTGTTTCCAGGCTGGTTTTGTTTAGTTTTTCACAACATCTAAGATTTGTTTTTGCAGACACATTTCTCTGATTTCTGGTATATTTTCAGAGCTGAGTGATTTTATATCATTTGGGAAGTCAGAGTTTTCAAGGTCTTCATCCTCATCCTAATCCAACAGCTCACTGAACAAGGATTAAAGCAGCTTCATTATGAAAAGATCTAAGCTCTATGTTTTACTTGTGTCTAGTAGCAATTATTTATAGTTAGTATTTATATTTTGGCATGATCATTATTATTAGCACTGCTTCACTTCCAAATATTGAAGAAATTATTCTGCAAAATGCAGTTTATTTGAATATTAAAATTCTATATCCTTAATTCTTTGAAAAGAGTGGTCAAGGGAATAGATAACCGTGACAAAAACATCCATTTAAATTCATGCAATAGATCTAAAACTACCAAAATTTATAGCGCTGTTCAGATCTGTCCTTTATTTATCATGATAATAACAGTAACTTATTTTTATAGAACAATGTTCCATGAAACAGGGTGAAACGAATAGGACAATAATCCTTGTCCTAATTTTTTTTAGTAACAGACCAAAGCAAACAGGTTTTCAAAGGATAAAATGTCCTTTTAAAATATGTGCTCGCTCCTTCTCCTCTCTACAACCTTTGCCTTCACAACATTTTTGAAACTTTCTCTCTTCCCAGCATCCAGTTGCACTGGACTACCCTGTGTCAGCTCTGCAACTCTCCCGGCTTTCTTAAATTGCATTGTGGATTCCCTTTAAATTCATTTCAGCCACATGCTTCCCTTGTCTACAGGGTTCCTGACCCAATACCAACCTCATCTGGGAGGATCATTTTGCTTTGGGAAAGTTTTCCAATTTGTTTTCTTTGACAGTATGTGCATGTGTGAATGTGCTGTCAAGATTTGCAACATGCAGAAGGGAGTCAAATCCCATCAACTCAGAACATTCTGTGATTCTGTGATCTGAGGTTAGTGAGTCTAAAATCAAAATTATATCTAAGAACTTCTGTACTGTTTGTCTGTCCTGTTTGAAGAGACTAAAATTCAATATAGACTATGAAGTTTGTACAATATACCTCCTACAACAGAACATCACTTGCCAGGCTAGAAAATTCACTTTACATCCTCAGAAAATAAAGTCTTTATCCAATCTTGAACATATGGGTAACTGGTATCTTGACTATTTGAGTAACTGAGTTAAGATCTTCTTTAGAAACTTGATTATTTTTAAGAAATTGTGTTCTCCTTCAGCTTCAAATATAGTCAGAAGAAACTGATAGTGCTTCTGAGGTACTTAAGCAATCATTACTCCTCAAATGAGCAAGCTATTTTGGAAACCTTAGATATGTTCATAATTCTAATAACCACACAGACGTCCTAGACATTCTTATCTTATTTTTCATTATGGAACAAAATATCAGTATGAGCCAGAGAAGGGTATTTGTTTCTTTATTTTTACTAGTCATTCAATTCACTGTGAAGTAGCAAAAAAATACTCAGGTCTTTTATGAACCTTTAAGTGAGGTCAGACATATTCTTCAGTCATACATACTTGAATTAGGAGGTACTGTGGGCAAAAGAAGTGAATAAAATGTTCCAGAACTGAGTAATGAGGGAGGGTGGGAGTGTTTGTCTATTACAGCTGGAAAACCTGTTTCCTAGAAAATAAATTACTCAGCTCTAGAAAGACAATATCTAGCCAACAAAGGTTATTCAAAACCAGAGGAGATGAGTCTGTAGATTCAAAGACCATTGCCATCAAACACAGAACAGAGGATTATGAGCTATGTGACTATTTCTGAAAAGAAAGAGGAAAGTGGAGGGCATGGGAGAACACTGGTAGCACAGAATGCAAAATTAAGCCATACCAGACAAAATCAGTCTCGGTCTTTTTTGTTCATGATGAATTCCAGTGTTCTTTGAGATGTGTTAAAGAAAAATGATGAACACTTCAGACACTTAACATTAAAAATCCCCCATGTGTTTATCTTCGGCATGAACGGCATACATAGCTTCAAATCAGACATTTCATACACTTGACTAGCAGCTCTGTTATCTAACAGCAGTAGCAAGCAATTATCACCTTAAAGACATCAGGGAAAAATGTCAAAAATTCCTTATGTCTGACTGGAAAAAATCAGCATGGACAATTTTATTTTGGTAAAGAAGCTTTCATATCAAATCAGCTTCCATCACCAAATTGAAGTTAGAAGCACCCAATTGTTGTCAGCTTTACCCAGAGGGAGACATGGCTGACTGATGACTTGCTGCCTTCCTTCCCTTTCTTCTCTGATGGACTCCATCTCACAGGGTCCTCATTGTCTCAGTTTACCACCGAAATGTGTGATGAGAACTATATTCTAACTAAGAGTTCATTATGAAGGGAGATTAAACATTGCAATTGGCACCATGAAGGACAGGGCAAGACAAAATAGCTAAATCATATTTCCCAGAGTTCTTCAAGATTAGGTCAAAAAATAAGATGGATTTTTTTGTCCTGCATAGGACAAAATAAAAAGCTTCTTAGTGGTTGAGTCTATTTTGTTGGTTTTTTGGGGGTTTTTTTGTTTGTTTTTTTTTTTCAATTCTTAACATTCTAGATGTATACATATGCAATGCACACATATAACGTTAACCTACTTCTGAGCTATTTTTGAGTTAAATAAATAGTACAGTTATAAAGGGCCCCATTTGATCAAAACAAAACAAAAGATCCCACCTTTTTCCACTTACGCTGTACCTTCAGATATTGTCTTTCAAATATTCTGGGTCAGGTACCCAAAATTTCCTAAGCATTGGGACTTCTAGGCCTATGTCTGTAACCCTATTTCAACAGAATAATCCAATAATCACTGAAACTTTATGTTTTGGGGGTTTTTTTCCCAGGAAATTTGCTTTTGAAATGTCTCTTTTTCCAAAGTCAGTATTTGCTATCCAGACATCTACATTATGCACAAAATTATAGTTCTGACAAAGAGAAATCAACATGACCTTATCAGAGCATTTAATTCTGATGAAATAAGGTGGTTCTTTTCATCCGTGTTTTATTTCTATTGATGTTCTTCCCAACTATACTTTTCTCTGAAAATAGAAGTGAAACCACTGTTGGTATAGTGTTTCATGTGGAAAAATCAACTTTTCTGATTGTTCCATCATGGAAAAGTTGTCTTTGCTTTAATATAATTATAGTTCAGTAGCTGATTTCTTTTGAACAAAATGGGATTGATTATGTGAATAACATTTTGTTATATTAATGAGATTTTCTAGTCAGATCCATTAACTCCCTGTTTGCACACATCCTTTGACTTCCCTGCTCACTAGAAATTGCACTGATTATAGCAAATTTTTAATGCCTAAATCATCTTAAATGCTTAAATCATCATAAATGCCTCGAACATCTTTGCAAACCACCACCTGCAATGGCCAAATGAGAACATTCTGCTTTTTTTCATAGCAACAAGTCAAGCAGTTTTGTGACTAGGTGCCTGCCTCTGGTGAGCAGAAGTACTGAGAAAACAGGAAATAAAGGATTAAGATAGAAACAATCATTGCATGGGAAATTCATCGTCAACAGGATGTTATTGGGATAATTTTGCTTTTTAATATTAATTATCCACCCACTAACAAGATGCCACAATTTCCTCATTAAAATTACATTTTGGTGTGGTTTAAAACTGCTTGAAGTCTGCCAAGAGTTGGTAAGAATTTGCAAAGAACTTCATGTTTTTAAAGTTTGATCTGGACAGATTTTTCTTTTCCTTTTCCTTTTCCTTTTTCTTTTTTTTTTTTCTTTTCCTTTTCCTTTTTTTTTTTTTTTTTTTTTTTTTTTTTTTTTTTTTTTTTTTTTTTTTTTTTTTTTTCCCTGTTCTTTTTCCATTTCTTTTTTTTTTTTCCCTATTTTGGTGAGGAGTGAGGCTATGGATGATGGAAAAGAGCAGTCTTTTCATTTATATGATAATGCATGTCTTTCATAGACAGTGACAGGCCTACAATAGAAAGTTATTAGGTAACCTCCTGTCTATAGAGATGCTTTAAATACAATTCTTTTCYGGCATTATTAAGTTACTGCCTTTGTTAAGCAACCAGTTTTGGTCAGTCCCACCAAACATGCCTCAAATAAGGTGCAATTGTACAAAGAACATTTTCTGTAAGGTTGAACCATGAAATAGTACATTTTCATATTTAAAATGGGGACTATCATTAATAGCCTTAATGCCTTACCCAGTTGAAGGGGAAAGAAAGGATAAAAAGGAAACTAAGGACATTTATAATAGTTCTTTTATTCTCCAAGATAAAATCAAAAGTTAGGATTATTTTTAGTTGGGTCTAGCTACCTGAATGTTAAAGTTTTAGTAAAAGCTGTCATCCAGAAACTTTGTGTGTCAATGGAAAGTGACACCTAGAGATGATGATTCATCCAATTCAGACTGAAATCTTGGGATGGGATGAATCACATCCAGAACTCCCAGTATTTCACCCCTGACTATGGAGTGAGACTGAGAATCCAGCTTTGACYAGTTACACAGGGCTGGTATAAGTATGTGAGCTACATTTCACTTGTGGTGGAGTGGAGAGCAATAAGGAATTCTGAATTCTCTTTCTTGTTAGCATTACTTATTTCCACTTTAAATCTTTGAGGAAAGAATTGTTAATTTTTATGAGATCAAGGATCAGACCACTGAATTTTGGCAACTCCTGTTATAACCAGAAATGATCACTGCCCTGTATTTCTTCAGCATTTTATTTTGTATTGATACCTGCACATGAAAGGTGTTTTGGTCGCAGTTTAATTAATGCTGCTGGAGAAGAGTGGCTTCCTCTTATAAAACCTGTTGATGTACAAAAATTAATGACTAGACCACACTGTCTTATTTCTAGGGATTGTGATGGGCAGCTTTTTCTTAATTTACATAAGGAGTCAAGAGAAATTCAAAGTAATGTGGAAGCGGTTAACTTTGGATATATTGTGCATATATAACCCCTTGTGTCGTTTAAACCAAGCATCAATGTGGTTAGTTGGAGAGTGCTTCATCATTAAAGTCTGGCTTCAGAAACTGCACAATGACAGCTAAAACTTTTCCTTTTTTTCCTCCTTCTTTTTTTTCTTTTTTTTTCTTTTTTTTTCTTTTTTTTTT